>JAOXJP010246853.1:0-22495 GCA_025762735.1 Platanus orientalis | reverse complement strand
CACCCCCACCCCAAAAAACAAAAAAAACAAAAACAAAAAAATCGCCAGTTAGATGAATCCCCAAATCAAAAAAAAATCCAAAAAGTCTGAAAAAAACCTTATTCGTTTTTTGATTTGCATCTCTTTGTGTCTTCACAAAAACCCTAGAGTACTTCCCGCAGGATCAACTATTAGATAAACCCCCAAATCCAAAAAAAAACAAAAAAAATCGTAGTAAGAAGAACCCCCCAAATCCAAAAAAAAAACACCCCAAAAAAGTCAAAAAATACATAATTCTTTCTCTCTGAGGGTTAGAAATAGGAGATAAGATGAGGGGAAGAGGAAGAGAATGAATAATCGAGAAAAGGGAAAAAATGAAAATGAAAAAAGAAAAGAAAAATAAAAAGTGACATTTTCTTACAAATCCAGCATGGCGTCTTCATCTTCTTCGCCGGTGGCGACGGCAACCTTCGAGTGGGACGATTGGTGCCATCGGTGCTCTAAGCATCTTCGTCATCGCCTGCTACGGCCTCTTCCTCTTCTCTGTGGGAAGGAAAGTAAGAATGGAAAGAGAGAGGAAGAGGGAATAGGAAGGGAGGCGTCAGGGAGAAGGAAAGTTGGAAAGTGAGGAAGCGAGAGAGAGAGGAGAAAGGGATGACGGAAGACTCGAGAGAAAGGGGCATTGGATGGAACAAAGAAAATTAAAGAAACAAAAGAAAATACCGAAAAGTAAATCGTGAAAGGTAACGTGTCGAACGAAAAATAAAGAAGAAAAAAAGAAGAAAAAAAAACTGTAGCCAAACCTTTACTTTCTTATATATAATAGATTATAAAAAATAAAAAAAACCCCTTAGCCATTACTGTGTAGGTTAGAAAACACCCTATCCAGATGAAGGATACCAAAATTTAATCAACACATATCTGCTAACGACTAAAAAAGAAGATGTGTCCACATATTACTAGAACTAGTGAGATTATTGTTAAAGAGAATTAGTATTTGCAGCAATTTAAGTCTTGAGAAATCATATCGATAAGAACAATTTTTGAAAAATTAATGCCGGAAATATTTCCATTGTTGCATGAAATCCCAGTCCATGAAGTGCACGGATCATTCTCCTTCCAATTTTCTTCAAACCTGGTTGGGTAACCTAGCTACTTTGAAATCGAGAGTAGTATATTCACACGAGGATGGAGTCGGCAAACAGAAAGTTATTTGATTCAGCAGACATATCCACAACTGAATATGAGAAATCTGATGTGGGCCCTGAAGCAAATTATTCGTTAAATTCACTTCCTTCGGAGAAGGGATACCAAAGATGGAGGAACAAGACCCGTGTTGAAATATTTTAAACCAGACCCGCAACTGCCCTATTTCCCGTTTGGGAAAACAGAGCAGTCGCAGATTTACCTGGACGCTCCTACAATCTTCCATTTTGGTGCTAAACCTTGGGTTCCCAACCCAGGTGAAGCTGGCCACTCTGCCCAACCAGTTGAACTTCCTACTTGAGCTTCTGAAAGCTTGTGAACCTTGCCCATCTGCAAACCACTTATAACGGTGAATGCTTCAGTTGCCTAACTCTGCTTACTTAGCGTTTCATACGCTGAAAAGGTCAACTTGACCTTGATCAAGGAGCTGGCAAATGATCTCCTTGGTAGTTGGCGAATGACTCTCTTCCCTCTTTAAATAGGGAACGAGTATGAGAGAAAAGGGTGGCTAGTGAGCAAAAGAATTCAAAAAGGTTGAAGGCTTGCTACCGGGAGAGGTAGATGGAGAAGGAGAAGGTGAGACGTGCATACCATGGGCAAGGAATGCCTTTGAAGGAAAAGCAATCTTGAACTTGCTCCTCTGTTCTACTACTGTTGCTCTCATTCTCTCTTCCTCTCTCACCCACCTCACTTTCTATATCCATCATTCACCTTTATCCTCTTTTGCCCACCCCACTGTCACCCGTTTGGTTATCATTGATCGTTGAGAACTCGGCTTTGGCCTTGAGGTCTCCAGTCCTCTACTCTTCTTGAGAATGCAATCTCCTTCAAGAGATTTATCCATCTCATAAAGTTGATTTGGCTCGATCTTGGTGTTGTGAATACACTCCAAGCATCTTGAGCATACTCTTGATTCATGCACTAACTAAACATTATGCTATCAAAATTTTATAAAATTAAAGACACAGTAACCCCAGGCTTTAAGTAACAGCGAAAGCTTGTTCATTTTTGCCAAAGAATGCGACTATATAGAGAGACAAGAGTTCTACCCGAGCGAGATTGCATCCCAGAGTTAGCTTTGCCAAATCCCTTGCACAATACTGGGAGGTATTAACTATCTTCAAGAAACGTGAAAACAGCACTTTCTCTGTCTCGATTGATCAACACTAAAAACTCAAAGTTTGAATTTTTGACCAGTGAAAGTGAACAGTGAAAATGAATAGTACACAAATGTGAATATTGCCCAGTGAACAGTGCGCATGAACAGTGCGCGAAAGTGAATAGTATGTGAAAGATGAACAATGCGCGATGAATAGTGAATAGTGTGCGAAAGATGAACAGTGAATAGTAAAAAAAATCTAATTTTTTTTTAATTGATTTCCCATCCACGAAAATCAACAATTTGAATATATGTGTGCTCCCTTTGTGCAATCAAGGACCTTTCACTTTGAATCTACCCGATTCAATGGAGAGAACTTTGAGAGATGGAAAGAAAAGATTGAGTTCACACTGAAACAACTGAATATCCACTATGTGCTAACTGATGCACCTTCACTGATTCCATCTAACAATGAAGCAACACTTGATGAAATTAATGCCGCTCTCGAGGCAAACAAGAATTAGGATGTAGCTGACTACAAGTGTCGTCATATGATTTTGGAAACGATTTCTGACAGCCTTTTCAATCAATTCGTTAAGAAGACTAAGACTGTAAAGGAACTATGGGAGGCCGTAGTCAAGGTCTATAAGGGTGAAGCTACTGGGAACAAGAAATTCAATATACAAAACTATAGAGAATTTAAGATGGTGGATAGCAAATCAGTTCTAGAATAAGATAAGGATTTCTAGAAGATTCCTGATAGAATCACTATTGTAGGGATGTTTCTAAACCTTGTATTTCACTCAATGGGCTGATTTCTATATTGTCTCCATCATGGAAAGATTACAAGACCAAGCTCATACATGAAATGGACGACATAGAGCTTGACACTTTGATGCACCACCTTCGGGTGGAGGAGCTAGCAAGGAAGAAAGGCAAGAAGCTTGAGCCGACAGAGAAGGCTCACATTGTTGAAAATAGGCCTAAAGGTCAATTCTCTCTAAAAGAGAAAAGATTTCAAGAGGACTAATAAGGGTCGTAAGAAGCCCTATGAAAAGTACTATGAAAAGATAAGGACCAGGATGCACTACTACGTCTGTGGCAAGGCAGGTCACTTGGTAAGAGCCTTCCGCTAGCACAAGCACGGCAATGATTAACCCAACAAGAAGAAGTACAAAGGCAAGCATAAGGTCCAAAATGACAAGCTTTCTATTGTTATGACTGAGGTCAACATGGGAGGAGAGGAGACTGATTGGTGGATCAACACCAATGCCACTAGGCACATCTGTGGCAATCGAACATTGTTCACTACCTAACAAATAGTGGAGGAATGTATGAATATGTTCATGGGAAACTCCTCATCCTCCCAGGTCATCGAAAAAGGTATAGTAGAACTACAGTTTAACTTTGGGAAGACAATCACCCTTAGAAAAGTCCTGCATGTCCTAAACATCAAGAAGAACCTTGTCTTTGGATCACTGATGAGAAAGCATGGCTTCAAGCTAGTGTTCGAGTTTGATAAGTTTGTACTTACCAAGAACAAAATATTTGTAGGCAAAGGATTTTCCAAATCTGGAATGTTCAAACTTAATGTTATGAATGAAATGCCTTCTACTTCTACTTACTTGATTGAGTCTTGTGAATTATGGCATAGTATATTAGGTCATGTTCATTATAACAATGTCAAACATATGTCTAATTTGGGACTTATTAATAATCTTGCTAATACAAATAATGATAAATGCATTGTGTGCAACAAATGCAAAATCACACGCACATCATTCAAAAGCGTGCAGATATCACCGAAAGTGCTAGACCTAATACATACTAACATCTGCAAGATGACGAATATTTTGTCTAGAGAAGGAAAAAGATACATCATAAACTTCATCAATGATGCATCAAAATACACTTACGTGTACCTACTAAGAACTAAAGATGAAGCATTTGAGAAGTTCAAATCTTATAAAGCTGAAGTTGAAAATCTCCTCAACCTGAAGATCAAAATATTGAGATCTGACAGGAGAGGCGAATATATGGACTCTGAATTTATTAAACTCTGTGAAGACTATGGGATCAACAGAGAAACATCAGCACCATACACTCCGCAATAGAATGGGATTGTAGAGAGAAAGAATCGCACATTGATCGAAATGATCAACACCATGCTGATAAACTCTGGTTCATGCTCAAACCTGTGGGGTGAGGCATTGCTGACTGCTTGCCATATTCTGAATAGAGTTCCTCAAAAGAAACTTGAGATTACTCCATATGAGATATGGAAAGGAAGAAAACCCAATTTGAGCTACTTCAGAACCTGGGGATGTTTAGCTTAAGTAAAACTATCATACAAGCATACCCCCAAGGTTGGACCACGAGGAACTAATTGTGCTTTCATTGGATACTCTATGACAAGCAAGACTTATAAATTTCTGAATCTGGAGACTCCTAGTCCACACACCATTGTTGAATCCACCAATGCTGAGTTCTTTGAGAATGTGTTTTCCTTTCAGAAGACCTCAGAAATAGTGGGAGTTGATGTCGCAAACTCTAAGAAAAGGGATAGAGCAACTAAGACAACTCCACCTCTACTGTGAAGAAGTATTAGGAAGAGGAAGGAAAAGGACTTTGGTCCTGATTTCTCTATTTGTGTTGTTGAAGAAGACCCTCTTTCCTATGATGAAGCTATGAGGTCACACGATGCTATGTTCTGGAAGGAAGCGATTGAAGATGAAATGCATTCCATAATGTCAAACAACACGTGGGTTTTGGTAGATCTCCCTCAGGGGTGTAAGACAATTGGTTGTAAGAGGATATTCAGGAAGAAGCTTAAACTTGATGGTTCAGTTGAGAAATACAAGACCCGCTTAGTGGCTAAAGGGTTCAAAAAGAAGAAAGTCACATATGCACCTGTAGCGAGAATCTCGACTATCAGGTTATTGTTGGCCATGACTTCTATAAAGAACCTGATCATACATCAAATGAATGTAAAGACTGCCTTTCTAAATGGCCAACTGGAAGAAGAAATCTACATAGATCAACCTAAAGGATTTGTTATGTCTGGATAAAAGAAGAAAGTGTGATTAACTAATAAGATCCTTGTACGGACTAAAGTAAGCACCTAAGCAATGGCGCAACAAGTTCAGATAGACTCTCATTGACAATGGATTCACATCCAATGATGGAGACATGTGCATTTACTCCAAGACCAAAGGAGAGTCGTGTGTGATCATTAGTCTTTACGTGGATGACATGCTCATCTTTGAAACTGATGAATACTGTGTCAATGACATAATAAGGTTTTTATCATCTGTGTTTGACATGAAAGACCTAGGGGTTGCTGAAGTGATTCTTAGAATCAAAATGATTCGAGATGATAAAGGCATTGTGATTTCACAATCCAACTACGTTGAGAAGGTACTCAAGAAGTTTGATTTGCTTGAGACCATTCCAAAATCTACCATAGTGAATCCCAACTTTAAGTTAATGAACAATACAAGGAGTCGAGTATTACAATATAACTACTCACAGATTATCGGTTGTTTAATGTACGCCATGTATTGCACTCAACCTGATATCACCTTTGCAGTAGGGATGCTTAGTAAATATACTAGCAACCTAGGGAATATGCACTGGAATGCATTGTATACAGTTCTACAGTATCTGAAAGGAACCATGAACTATGAAATTCACTATGACAAGGATCCCATTGTTGTCGAAGGACACAGTGATGCTACTTAGAACTTTAATCCAGATGATTCCAAATCTGTGACTACTTGGATTTTCACTTTATCAGGAGGTGTGATCTCCTAGAAATCTAAAAGGCAAACGTGCTTGACCCATTCTTCAATGGAGTCAAAGTTTGTAACCCTGTCGTCGGTAAGAGAAGATGCAGAGTGGTTAAGAAATGTCCTAGTAGACGTACCAATATGGGACAAGCCTGTGCCAGCCTTAACCATCTACTATGACAATCAAGTTGTCATCTTTAAGGCACATAACAAGAATTATAATGAGAAATCCAGGACCGTACGCCTAAAGCATAATCATGTGAATGGTCTTATCACTGATGGCATTATGGCCATATAGTATATGAAGTCCAAGGAGAAGTTGGCAGACCCTCTCTCAAAAGGCTTGAGCAAGGAGTTAACCTCCAATACATTGAGGGGAATGGGACTTAAAAGCTTGTAAAGTGTATTTTGACTAGACACCCAACCTGACTGCTCAAGGTTCAATGGGAAAACCAACCTAAAGGCTCAAGGTTCAATGGAAAAATGAGTCAAATGTATCACTCACTTGTAAGCACAAATTTCAATTAATGAAATGTGTCCCTTCCTATGAGAGCCTACAAATGCAATTCTTGAAGATGAATGTGTGGTTCTTGCAGAAGGCATTTCCTGTAGAACATGTGCTTGTTACCTATGAGTTAAACTCATGGATGATGAAGGATGAGAATGTGAATCTCTTAATGAGTTCTATAGACCAGATTGGGTTGGGGTTTGCAAAAGCTCCTGATAGAAGATTCACCTATCTAAGTGTGGAAGCTGGTCACTTTCTATGAGACCTAGTCTATCTCTAGAGCACTTCAGTAAACCAGGATAAAGCAAGACCTTAAATGCTAATTTAATTATGAAAATGAGTAAAACCTTGTTGGGAGGACTACGCGTGTGACAAGTTTTGGTTGTCAGAAAACTCAGTTCAAAGATTTATCTACTGACGTAATTCAGACATGCTAAAGCCTGTTTACACTATGTAAGGGTTCAAGGTTAACGTTGCATTTACTTATGCATGGAGACCTCATTTAAAGCCCGTTGTAAAACCACTAAATAATTATTTAAAATAAGTGGAGGATTGTTGAAATATTTTAAACCAGACCTGCAACTGCCCTGTTTCCCGTTTGGGAAAACAGAGTAGTCGTAGACTTACCTGGATGCCCCTACAATCTTCCATTTTGGTGCTTAACCTTGGGTTCCCAACCTAGGTGAAGCTAGCCACTCTACCCAACCAATTGAACTTCCTCCTTAAGCTTCTGAAAGGTTTTGAACCTTACCTATCTGCAAACCACCTATAACGGTGAATGCTTTAGTTGCCCAGCTCTGCTTACCTAGCGTTTCATACGCTGAAAAGGTCAACCTGACCTTGACAAAGGAGCTGGCAAATGACCTCCTTGGTAGCTGGTGAATGACTCTCTTCCCTCTTTAAATAGGGAATGTGTATGAGAGAAAAGGGTGGTTAGTGAACAAAAGAATTCAAAAAGGCTGAAGGCTTGCTACTGTGGGAGAGAGGTAGATGGAGAAGGAGAAGGTGAGACGTGCATAGCATGGGGAAGGAATGCCTTTGAAGGAAAAGCAATCTTGAACTTGCTCTTCGGTTCTACTATTGTTACTCTCATTCTCTCTTCCTCTCTCACCCACCTCACTTCCTATATCCATCATTCACCTCTACCTTCTCTTGCCCACTGCCTCCCATTTGGTTATCATTGACCATAGAGAACTCAGCTTTGGCCTTGAGGTTTCCCGTCTTCCACTCTTCTTGAGAATGCAATCTCCTTAGAGAGATTTACTCATCTCATAGAGTTGATTTGGCTCAATCTTGGTGTTATGAAAACACTCCAAGCATCTTGAGCATACTCTTGATTCAAACACTAACTAAACATTGTGCTGCCGAAGTTTTGATAAAATTAAAGACACAGTTACCCCGGGTTTTAAGTAACGGCAAAGGCTTGTTCGTCTCTGCCAGAGAGTGTGACTCTATAAAGAGACAAAGGTTCTACCTGAGCGAGATTGTATCCCGGAGTTAGCTTGGCAGAATCCCTTACACAATACTCGGAGGCCTTGACTATCTTCAAGAAATGCAATAACGGTGCCTTCTCTGTCTCGGTTGAATCAGCACTAAAACTCAAATTTTGAAATTTTGAAAAGTGAATGAATAGTGTGGGAATGTGAATAGTGTCCAATGAACAGTACATGAAAGTTAATAGCACGTGAAAGATGAATAGTGCACAATGAACAGTGAACATTGCGCGAAAGATGAACAGTAAAAAAATTCTAAAATTTTGAATTTCATGTCAATGTGAATCAAGCTTCAAAAAATTTTCAACCCTAAAAAATTGGGCAACGGTCCGGAAAACGTGTTAGAATGCAACCTGATTTCGTTTTGACCCTTCACCCTTTCTTCTACACATTTCTTTCTTGAAATAAAGCCTCAGTTAAAAAAATTAGAATTTTTTTAAAGATCAAAGAAGGGCCTATGCCCCATCCCGCCCTTCTAGAGGAAAGGATGATGGAAGCTCAGTTTGGGCTAGGAGCGAGACTCCTGCTACTTCACCCTGCTATAATCGAAGAGAGACTTGAGCTCAATATCAGAAAATTCAAGGGCTTCTAGTCGACAACCAGAGGTTGGCGGCGATCGATGTCACGTTTAGCGGCTACGCCACATGAGCTGCAAAAAAAAAAAAAAAAAAGGGCAGCCTAGTGCACGAGGCTCCCGCTAATGTGGGGCCTAGGGAGGGCAACACCAGGATCATATTGCTGGTTCAATGCACTTCGAGAAGGACATGCAACTAAGAGAAATGCATGAGAGATTTATGAAAATGGGGGTAGATTTCCGTGTCACAGAGGCGATGCCTCGAAGGCCGAGCTTCAATAAGTTTGTGTTGACATTCAGTAGTTCACTGCTTTGAGGCAAGAGCTTACTAGTCAGGTCCAAGCACTCACTCAAGATTTGACTTAGAGCTATTGTCGAATTGTAGCAAGCACCTGCTTTGAAGCCCAGACTTGAGAGCATGAAACAGGAATTGCAGCGAAGGAGGTGATGACAAAGCATAATTTGTATCATTTCATATGGTTAAATGGGATTTTGACTCTTACATATATAGATGCATTTGTGGGCATGAAGAGCCGCCATTGAGTACTAGAAGCAAGGATCCTTCTACCTAGACATGGGAACAATGACGGTGGCAGAACCATTAGTGTTTTCACATGTGCTCGGTTAGGTATTTCTAGAGAAGAACGAAGAACAGGGGAAGGAATTCAATTCTCCATTTTGGATTTTTGATATAATTTTGAAGGTAGCAGAGATGAGCTTTAGTACCTCCTCCAAGGAAGATGAGTTTTAGCACTGCCAAGGAATCTCCGGTGAAGATGAGTTTTCAGTGCAGAATTTCGTGACGAAGTAATGAAAATCAATTAAAGGAGTAATAGAACCCATTATCTAATCAAAACAAGAAGCTTCATCTGCTAACTCACCTAGCTTTATTCTTCCACCCGAAATTCTGACAAAGCTGAAACCATGCTTTCTCCTATATTTGTAGCCAAAGATAAACACGCCAATAACTAATCAACAAATTCAATAACTATCACCTACAAGTTAAATAAATGAAACCCATTTATTTTCCTTTGTTAAAGCAGAGCTCCTTAGATCTATCGCTCGTTTTGAAAGAAATCGATCAATCTGACAAGACAAAAATGTCATTTGGGAGCAAAAACCTAACAACACTCAAGTCTGCTTCAAAACACAGAAAGTCTTAAACCTCAACTAGTGGGTGCTTAACCCAAAAAAATAAAAATAAAAATCAACCCACACAACCAATTGTGTATGTGTGATCAAGACTACTATATCATTAAAACCAAAACCAAAAATGTCCCAGTACAGTCATCCATCAGAAACTAACAAATATCATATACAATACAACAAACCTTAAGTATATTTAGAATAGAGAGTTGTTGTAACGGGTTCACATCACCTCCAATCTGAATGGACAAGTAACACACCAGTCTCTGCTCAAGATGTGACATGATGTCTGACAAAGGGTATATTAATAAATACACCGGTACTTATCCACTGTGTATTTACTATAATAACCTCCTTTGACGCATATGTATTGATCCAAATACCTTTATCAGGCCATATGTCAAGCACTAATTGGTAATGGCATGATAAATATACATTTTGACCAAAGATAATTCAAACCTGTTGTAACTAGGAAAATGGTCATTTTTGTAACACCCCACATATTTTTGTAACATGTACTAATTCTGATTGAATTAGCTAGTAAACTATACACCATTAGAAATCCTTAGAAGTCTATTGTTCAAAACAGAAAACAAAGAGTGAGATTTATAGAGAAAGTTATAGAAGTTTGAATACAATATGTCAAAATGGGGAAAACATGGAATTTCATTCGAGCGAAAGAAGAGAGAAGTTCAAGCTATAGAAAATTATTTTTGATTGATCGAAGAAAATGGAATTTGGAAAAATTGGGAACACACACAGCTCGAGCAATCGAAAATTATTTCAATTGATCGAAAAGAAAATTTCGAGGGATCAAAAATAATTTTGATTTGTCAAATTGCATAGACAAGATTTTCAAAATTTTAGAAACTTTCGTTTTTTAGCCAAATAGGGTTTTTACTCCACCTAGGATTCTTATAGGGCTTATATAATCACTAGAACTTGACCTATTTTGACACACAAACCCTAAGAATAAATGAAGGAAAAAGAACATGAGAGAAAACAAGGTTTTGGAAGAGATTTTAGGGATTTTGGTGACGAACTTAAAGCCTTAAGATGTTTTTTGATTTCAATAAAAAAAAGTAAGTTAACATATATACTATGCATTATTTTTAATGTTTCTAGGTTCTTAGAATGATTTGAATCTCGTTTTACAAATAATCATGAACATTCTATTTTGTTTTTTATTTTCCTTATATTCTTAGAAAGCCTATTTTGAAAGAAATTTTGTTTTGTAAGTAAATATGTAATCTATGCTTTGTTTTGAACATGTCAAGTTCTTAGAATGATTTATTCCCTATTTTATAAGAAATCATGATTATTTTACTTCTAATTTGGATTGTTAGAGTTCCTATTTTTATTTAAAATTCTGTTCACAAGTATTCTTATGTAAAGCTTCATTTTCAATTCCTCTAGGGTCTGATAATATTTTATTTATGTTTCAAAAGAAAAACTACTAATTTTTATGATAAATTTGTATATGAATAAGGTTTTCTATTATAAGAAGTATGATTTTAATTGTTTTGAAAGAAGATAGTGATTTACAAAGACTAGTTTTGCATTTTATAAAAGTTATATTACATTGTTTTGTTCTGATAAACAATGTTCTCATATTTTAAAAGCAATTTTCTAGTTTTGTGTTTAAGAGGGTCAAGCATCTCCATTTATGATTGTTTCAAATCAAATTACTGTAAAGAAATAATATTTTCTGTAATAAAGGAACCCTATGCATCAAGGGGAACGATTGATGGAACCTACCTCACTGGGTATATGGTGAAAACTGTTTATATGGAACTCTCACTACTAGAGTTGAGGTTAGATAATAGTCTACTCTCATTGAAGTAATGGTACGATTTAGCCATTCTCACTAGGGATTAAATGGTGTGATTTGGCCCTTTCATCGGGGATTAAATGGTGTAAACTATTTTGGCCCTTCTCACCAAGGATTAAATGGTGTGAACTGTTATATATAAAGGCCTTAATATAAGATTTATATGTTCTGTTTTAGCTTGTTAATTATATAAATTCTAATCCGTTTTGCTTTATTTTTAATTGGTTATATGTATTTGATTTGATATTTGTTTACAACTTTTAGTTTGTAAATTATTTTAGCATTGTTTTGAAAAGAATGTTTTAAAGCTGTATTATTCAATTTATTGTTTAAAATATATGCAAATATCAGTTTGGTATATCTGTTTTTTAGTTTTAAAAATATGTGTGCTTGTCTTGACCCATATTCCTGTATAGTTTATATGTTTTCTTATTGAGCATGTTAAACTTACCCCGAATTGATAACATTTTTAGATGATGAGGAGATAGTAGATTAGATGATCTAGGTTGAGAGCTGGAGATGGTAGATTGGACACTTTACTAATGTTTTTAGACATTTGAGATTATTGTTATCAGTTACCTTTTTAGACTCCATTTCGGAGAAATTTATTTCAGTTCAGTATTAGTTTAGCTTTTATTGTGAGATAGTTTTACTTCAAATGATTTTAGTTTACTTCATGGGTTGTAATACATTAGTTGGATTTAAGTTGTTTGGAGATTTTATTTAATTATTAGTTGATTTATATTAGATGTTAGACTATGGATTATGGATTTTTATTTAGCATGTCAAACCATATGTTAATGGGATTAGAATGTTAAACTTATGTGAATGGAATGGTCACTGCATATGTATGTGAATGTAAAGGTGAAAAATTTATAAGCACGTTGAAAGGTATCAGGTTAATGAAGAAATGGATTAATTTCACGTGGTGAAATTCGTAGCCCTATAGGTATGGGTTTTGGGATGCAACAATTTTTATCAGACACTCATTCTTCTTCTTAGTAGGGAGCAAATGTTCCACTCTCCTATGTTCCCTAAAAATGTTTTTTTTTTTAAAGCATCATGTCCCAGCCTGTGTTTGGGAACATGGGGGACTAGACAGTTCGGTAGTAGAACAAGCGCTCCTTCCTCAATATAAACAACAACCTAGGATTCAATAGAACTAAAGTAAAAAATGATGGTTCAAGGTTCATTTGTTATTGAAATTCTATCTCTGGTATGACCCTAGAGGGGGAGAATAGGATCTTTACACTTTTTCAATTTCTTTTCAATTTAATTGTTATGTTCAAATTCTTAGCAATAAAAAGTGTTCAATAAGATGCTTCTATTATTATTAGTGTAATCAATAGATGAACTTAGCAAGATTGATCACATACAAGCTATTACTTGAGAATTAATTGCAAGGTGATATGGTCAATTCTCAATTCAAGTGTGCCAAGAGTGCTAAATAATCAATTTGCAAATGTGGCTATGTGATAGTGTCACAATTAGGCAATTTTCAAGGTAAGCCACTCAACCAAAAATTCCAACCACACAACAAATTTTATAGTGGTTCGGCACTTGAGCCTACATAGACTTTCCAATGCCCTTGACAGGGTGTATTGATTTTTATTAAATAGTTCAAATAACTATTACAAAAATCAACTAAACTTACAATTCGCGTTCTGTTGAACAAGTACTCCCTCAAGTGTCTCCGGTGGAGGTGACTCAGCAGCCGATGTCTCCAATAGATGCTCACTAGCTGCTTTTGGTGTCTTTGGCAGAAGTTCACGAGTAGTGAAGTATTGTAGATGTGGTACTCAGCCTCTACAAAGGCAAGCTTTCCAATATGGTGCAAACTGGTAGTTTGAAAGCTTCAAACTTGATTTTCCAATGGGGAACCAGATCTCTTGACTTCTTGATGAGATTAAGAGCCTCTCTTCTTGACTTGGTGTAGGATTTCACCAGTAGAAGGTTCTCCAAGTCAAGCTCACACTCTCTTTAAGTAGATTTATCTATCTTGCTTAAGAGCACCTTACAAAGGTTCGTTTACAAGGAGATTTTCTTTAATAGGAGGTATTCAAAACTTTTTCAAGAGGTGTTCTTTAGATATATAGAAAAGCCAAGGTCAAGAACCCTTCCAACGGTCATGTATAACGTTAAAAAATATAACTATTATCGAATCTGGGGGTTTTCGATCCCTCAAAGTTCTTGGTTTCTGTCACTCGAAGTGGTTCAAGCACTCAAAAATCCCCTACTTTGTTTGTTTTTTAAAGCTTTAGGCACTTGAGAATTTAGAGCATTGAGACCTAGGATCATTTTTGGTCTTCTAAGTCTTCAGTCTTCTAAGTCGTCCTAAGGTCCACATCCATTGGGGGTTTTGTGAGCACACACATCTGAACCACTTATCCATTTTACCTGATTTACCTCTTTAGCTTTATGATTGGTGCAGCAAGGGTCCTTCATACGAATTGATCTTGACTTGAGCAGAACTTGAACATAATTGCCTTGGTGTTGGTGGTCTTCACACATGACTCACATAGACTCTCATATACATTGTACATTTTTCTCTCACAGCCTATACAAACCCTCAACTTAGATTGAAATTGATAATACAACCTTACTTTACAGTGATAGCCATTTCCAAATTCACCTCTATTTCGTTACTCCAAAATTCACCTTTATTCTGTTACTCATTTAACAAGCTCTAAAAGCTAGCACATAATTGCTTTCTGAAATTTGAAGATCTATGGATCATCATAAATTTTAATGAAATTGATAAGATTTAAATCATGCTCATAGCTCATTTCTTCTAGTTGCATTGGTTTTCAATCCAGTTGTCATGGTGTAAGGTAGAGTTTAAACTAAAATTAAGCAAAATCAATTTGAATTTGAATTTTTTTATTTTTTAATAGTCAAATTTGAACAAGATTAGTTTGTAACTCTATTGTAACACTAGTCAACACTGATTCAGGTTGCCTTGTGTGGTGCATCAGAGTTTGAAGCGTAGATCTCCACGAATCTTCCTCGGTTCCACATAAAATAGAACATGGGAAACTTAAGAACCATCACTAAAAGTAGGTTTTCATGGAGTAAATTTTATAACCCTTTGTTTCATGTATAGTAGCATTTAGATAAAATGTCACCATAATTTATAAGACATGATATTCTAAAGCAAATATTAGAGAGTTAATTATATATCCCTGAAAAAAAAATTATCCCATGATGAACGATCATCACAGTTCACTCAGGATCCTCTCCTACATTAAAGTCTTGCAAAAAAAGTGAAAATCACTAGCCAAATTTGATTTTTTAAAGTATGTGTCACAATACAGGAACACTTTAATACAAGAGAGGATCTTAAGTGAGATTCTTATTGGTACCACCACACATGCATATTGAAGAAACTTAAAACTTCTCTTTATTGATAATTACAATGCATTCATCCGAGTTTGGTTCAAATTATAGACTTAAACCTCAACCGGTGGATGTTTTACCCAAAAATAATGCCACCCACACAACCAACAAGTGTGTGTGTGTGTGTGTGTGTGTGTCACTAAAAAAGCCCAGCTTTTAACGAGCTGGCTTGGCTTATAACAAACCGAACTCCACACTGAACCAAACTAGCTCGGCTCATTGAGAGCCATATAGTCTTTAAGAAAACCCGGATCTTGTTCAGATCAATGGTCAAGTTGACCCAATTGGCCCATGTCAAAAGCGGATTGATGCATCCAACTCCTTGTACCCATTTTCCCCATTTGCAAATGAGCACCGTCTATACTTGATTAAACAAGCTACCATAGGAGGTATGTTTCTTCTATAGTTTACATCAGCTACCCTAAAAGCACTTTTGATTTATTTTTCATCTGGGTTCAAGGTTAGAACTTGAACACAAGGACGTCAACTTAACCCCCTTAACGCACAAACTTGCTAAAAGGAACTCAATTGTCTCAGACCCGGCTCACTGCGAGTCAAGCTCCGAGCCTAGCTGATCATTGACAGCTAGCCTTAAGGAGGACATACGGATCATTCTCCCTTTCTCACAAGCTCCAGAATTCCCAAAGTGATACGTGAACGGTCTAATGAACAGCTCCAGTTTCACTGGAGAGATATCACTCCAATAACAATCAACGAATGACACGATGCCTTGATGTACACAATGAGTTAGAGAAGGGTATTGATGGCGTTTCGGATGAGCGGGCTACCTCTACACCAACCAGATGGTCCTATGGTTGACCCAAGTCTTCAGCAAGGCGGGCTCCGCACACAAGAAATGAGGAGAGATCAGGGAGCTAGGGTTGGCGAAGTGCTAGCTTCTAGCTCCCCAACAGTCAAGTCAGAGTGGCAGGGGGACTGTAGAAAGTAAAACTCTCATCTTTAGGGTTTTTTCGATATCTCATATCTGGAAGATGAAGCGGTACCTGTATTTATAGGTTTGAGCTGGGGCGTATTAGAGTGAATCTTGCATGTCGCTTTCCCCCACGTTCTTGCATGTTGTTTTCCCCCATGATCTCGCGTGGTATTGCTGCCCACGTCCTTAGCCGCGTCTCTCCTGTTCTCTTTGTCATTTTCTTAGAATTGACAGGTCTTTTGTAGAGGATATTCTATCCAGATAACGATTTTTTGGATCATGCTTATCCTCAGGTTGAGTCGGTCGGGGTTGTCACCTCGCAACAATTTGGGATTCCTCGGAGGTCTTGGGGCCATGGGGCCTCGATGGTCTTTTTTTTGGAGTCGGGTATTGAGTGATAGTTGGGGTGATCAGTGGGATGCCCCAGGGGTGGCTGTTTTGTGTCAGGGTCAAGGGTTTTGGTATTAGGCTAGTCGGGGGGCCTAGGGTCGGCCTCCTTGGAACTTTTTGGGTCCAGTCTTTCTAGGGCCAGGGTGACACTGATTGGTCAGGATTAGTCAGCAGGGTCCTTAATGTAGTTTTTCCCATCAGTTGCCCCTATTCTCAAGTCCAAGGTTACGTGGCCCAGGAATATGAACAATTTACGCTCATCATTAACTGTTTCGGATGTTGGCAGCATGTCGTTTTAACTACCGAGGCAGTATCGGTGGGGATAGATGCTAATGATGATCTCACATTTAATGGGTTATAGTTATCAAGAGGTCATGCCTGCACCAGCTATGGGTCATGTCAAGTGTCGTGTCGTTTCAGATCTCTAGGTTATCTAACGGCCACGTCTGAATCTCTTTAAATGTTGCAAGAATTGCATGCCCTCTCATTTTCTGGGTTTAATTTATCAACCTTGGATTGGCAACATGCGTAGGATCGAGATTTCCTATAAATATCTCCTCCGACTTTGTTCTGATTTCCTTCCACCTCTGTCTCTCGTCTCTCCTAAACTTTCTCAAGCGATTTTTGGCGGCCTCCTGTGCTCTTGCAAGCTATCGCCTGCGCCGCGTCTCTGCTACTCATCTTTGACAATCTCTCCTTGTTTGGGTGGCAGTCATTCGCCATACTCTGGCATCTTTGCGTTCGTCTCTTTTTAAAGTATTTCCTCCTTAGGCCCCTCTTTCTGTTTGTTTTCTTTCTACTCCCTTGTTTTCTCTTTGTCGATGTTTGATATTTCTTTCTTCTCTGGCATATTCGAGTTGATATTTTTCTTCACTTTTCTTTGTTTTTAGTTAGTGTTTGCCGGTTTTTTCCAGTCACATTCACTTTGTCTTTAATTTTTCGTTCTTTCCCGTGTCTAGTTACTTGTATAGATGGTGCCCAGTGATACCATCGATCGGATAGTTGATGGGGTAGATGACTTGTTGGAAGTTAGGTGAATTCCATGGAGCAGGCTACCGAGCCGGCTCTGACTATTGCTCGGGGGGTAACCGGGGAGATTGCCTCGGAGGAGGACTTCAGGGTTGCTCAGTATGGCTCCGATTTGGGGAGCAAGACCCTCAATCGGTATTACTCTACTTACCTCATCCTTGAGGGGGTAGTTCTTAAGGCCCCCAGGGGTGTCGGGGCTTTTGAAGCCCCAGGCGGTAGCATTGCGTTATACGAGCAGGCCCTTATGGAAGGCCTTAGATTTTCTGTCCCCTGGTTCCTCAAGAACCTATTATTTTGCCTTGGGTTGGCACTAGGGCAATTAATGCCTAATGCTTGGCTGATAGCCATAGGGTGCATGGTGCTATGGGAACTGGCCTTCGAAGAGGCGCACCACCTCACCTTTAATGAATTTTTTCGTTGTTATTGCCCCAAAGAGCAAGAGCCAGGGTGGTTCTTTTTTGCTAGCCGGGACCCGACGCTCACTTTGGTGACGAGGCTGCCAAGTTCAAACAACGGGTGGAGATCCCGGTATTTTTTTTGTCTCGGGTGAGGGCTAGGAGTGCCCCCCGGGTGAAGATCCTGAAGTGAAGTTCAATCGGGCATGGGCATCGGTCATCAGCCTGATAGGTATGCCGTTGCACTATCATTGTCTGCCACAGGTATTTTCATGTTTCTGCTTTATTTTTGACCCAATATTTCTCCTATTTCTCTTTTTTTGTAGCTGTTAAGGCAGACGAGGTGTTCGACGAGGAGGATGCTCGTGTTAAGGACGCGATAAACTATCATATCCATGTCTACTTAGACCTGGTTACCCCCGCCCGACTTCATCAGTGTGGGTTTGGTCCTGATCTGGTAACGAACCCTCCTCTCTTCTTTTCTTAATTCTTAACTAATCCTCTTCGCTGCTATTGATGCAAGGCATCATTTGTCAAATCCATGGACAAAAGTATGGTAGAAGCTTCAACAAATCAAGCCTTGAAGACCAAGACTCAAGTTAGACTACAAGTTCTAAGAAGGTAAAGGCATGCATGTAGCTTCATAGGAATTATGTAGTATGACCCTAGGTATGTCCACACACATGGTTGAATGCCCCAAAATTGGTCCCAAGTTGGTATGGACCTTCTCAAGTTGTGTATAGTAGTGCATATAGAGAATTCACTGTGTGTGACCAATCACAAACCCCATGATTGATCACAATGCAGAACACAGGAATCGTGACCGATCACAAAGCCCATGATTGATCACACTTAGGGCTTTTGACCACCTGAAGACTAGGTCCATTCTCTATGACTGATCACAACCTGGGTCCTAACAGCCTTGTGATTAATCACAAAATCCATGTCCGATCACATCATGGTTATGACTTAAAGTGGGGCCCACACCACTTGACACCCCCACATGTTCTGGAGGAATTTGAGAAAATGGCTTCGTGACTGATCACAAACCCCGTGATCGGTCACGGATTTGTTATTTTGGGATTCCCCCCTTTTCTATTTTTTGAATGGATAGACAGTCTCTCTTGTCCGTTTGAAAAGATTCTAATTCAAGGATTGTGAGCCTTTTCCATCCACTATAAAAGGAAATGTTTTCTATTAGGGTAGACAATTATTCAAGCATTCAAGAGAGTATTATTTGCTTTGCCAAAGAGAGCCTCCAAGGGTGAGAAACCCTAATCCTTCATTGCTTGAGTTGCAAGCTTGAAAGTTCATCAATAAAATCTCTCTTGGTTCCCTTTCAGTTGATATTAGCCAACATCTACAAGAGATGTGTGGTCATGGGTTATCCCTAGAGGAAACCCCTTTGTGGTTGGCCTAGCTTGTGAAGCTCTAGTGCCATAGCTTGAAGAAGAAGTGGGTATATAAGGCAAACCGGACACCGGAAGCTTAAGAACCTCCACCGGGGACACCGGAGATAGTGCACAATCGCCGGAGACACCAGGTGTTGAGTAGCTTGCTTGTGAGCAAATAGTGAGGTTTTATATGTTGACGTAGGTTGTATGTGACAATCTAAATGAAATATACCTAAGCTCATAGTGAGCTTTAGAAGAGTGGACATAGGTCTTAGTGCCGAACCACTATAAATCTTGTATTGTGGATTGATTGTGTGATTGTTTGTCTCTCTTACTTGCGCTCATATTTTCTATAGCTTGCTACATATTTGTTTAAATGCTTGAGTAACACTTTCATGCACACACACACTTAAAGAAGATTAAAATCATCCCAACATTGGCAAGAAAGGGTAGAATAGCTTTGATATCCTATTCACCCCCCCTCTAGGATAATATTAGAGACATTTTAATTGGTATTAGAGCCTAGGTTACTTAAATAGGGCTTAACAACCCAAGTAAGACCTTAACAAAAATCCTAGATGGCTAGAGAAGATAGTGGTATGTCCATTAGCATCCCTCCATTTTTTTAATGGAACAGACTACGATTATTGAAAATCTCGGATGGAGATATTCCTAAATTCATATGTCCTTAGAGTTTGGAGTTCAATTGTTGATGGCTATACACAGCCCGAAAAACCTAGAAGTGAGTGGTCTTCTGGCGAGTCGAATGCTCACAAGTTCAATTTTAGGGCATTGAATGCCATAGCTAGCGGTCTAGCTCTGGATGAGTTTAAGAGGATAACTCATCTCAAAACAACAAAGAAAGCATGAAAGATTCTCTCGGTTACCCATGAGGGTACTAGTGCTGTAAAAATGTCAAAGCTTCAAATGTACACTACACAACTTAAAGCTTTAAGGATGGAGGATGATGAAGAGGTCTCCCAATTCAATGCCAAGCTATCAAAATTGGTAAATATCATGAGAAATTTAGGTGAGGATATCCCCAAATCTAAGGTGGTTAAAAAAATACTTAGGTCCTTACCCAAGAGGTTTAGACCTATGGTCACCGCTATAGAAGAAAGCAAAGACCTAGAAGTCATGAAGTTGGAGGAATTGAGTGGCTCGCGTCACACATTCAAAGTAGCCATTAAGGAGCCTACCAAGAAGAAGGGATCGAATGAAGATTCAGATGATGACTTGGCCCTTGTTGCCAAGAGGTTCAAGAAGTTTTTTTTAGGAGAAATACCAAGGATCACTCAAAGAACAAGCAATTGAGGAAATCCTATCCCGGATACAAGAAGGAGGATTTTTCAAAAGAACCACCCATTTGCTATGAATGCAAAGGTAGGGGTCATATTGCCGAGGATTGTGGCAATACGAATAACAAGTATAAGTCAAAGGGTAAGGCCATGGTAGCCACATAGGATGATGAGTTTGAGACTTCAGAAAATGAATCCCAAAGTAGTGAGGAGGCACCCTTATAAGAGATTAAGACTTTTATGGCCTTTGGTTCCTTCATATGCTCATTGTTGGAGTCTAGTGACTCAAGTAAAGATGAGGGAGAGCATGAAGAAGAGGAGGAGGCATTTGATTACCTCTTTGTTCAAAGTGTTGAGTTGGAGAAGAAAAACAAACAACTCAAGAGGGAAGTTATAGAGTTGACTGAAAAGTCAAAATCCCTCGAAGACACTATCTCCACTCTTACACAAGAGTCCTCTTTGAAAAGTGAAAAGGAGAAATATCTTTTCAAGGAAAACTACTTGCTTCTATGTGACAAGGAAGAAATGAACTTTAAAATAGTAGACCTAGAAAAGAAGGTCAATGATTTTAGAATATTTCTAGGCTTGAAAAAGATGAATAGAAAGAGAGAAAAAGAAAGACTCCTTGAGGACAATAAGAAATTGTCCAACAAGGTTCTTGAGCTAGAGGAGAGGCTTAAAACTTTGGATGAAGAGAAGGATGAGTCGAGTAGTGATGACTCACTCATTCAAGAGTTGGATGACCAAGTCAAAGCACTAAATGAGAGACAAAACTCTTAATGTGACTTATGCTCAACTCACTAATAAGTCTCTTAATTATCTTAAACAAATCAAGGAGCTCGAAGAAGACAAAAGAAAGAACATCTTAATGCATGCTCAAGGGAATGACAAGTTTGACAGGATGCTCAAGATGGGCAAAGAGCATGGTGATAGGATCGGACTAGGTTATTTCGAGGATATTGCCTCCACCCCAACTCTAAAGCCTAAGAATGCCTTTGTCAAAGCCAAAAGATCTATTCAACCAACTCCACAGCCTTCCTACAAGGGAAAGAAAAAGATGAAGCCTCTTAGGCCTACTAAGAGGTCTAACAAGGTTGAGAAGAAGACTACTACCACACTCAAAGGTAAAGCACCTATGAGACAAGGTAGAGATTGGGAGAGGTCTATGCAACCACAATCAAGATCCTATGCCCAAGTAGTTGAGAATAAACCACATGCCAACCAAGCATCTTCTTCTAGAGAAGCTCAAGGAATGAGCAAACCATATTCCTATGCCAAAGAGATATGGAATAACTTTCAAGCAAAAAGGACTTCCACTTATGGAGGAGCTCAAAAAAAAGCCTCCACTTCTAGGAAGACTAGGATGCAATTTAGTCAAAACGAGAATCCTAGAAGAGGCCCTTAACCCTTCTACAATGAACCATCAAGAAGGAGGACAACACAATCCCAAGCACCAAGAAGACTTACATTCTCTTCATACTATTGTGGCTTGGAATGGCACATTAAGAGAGATTGTCGGAAGAGCATCAATGACATCAAGTCCCAAAGAATGCAAACAAAAAAAGCACCAAATAAAAACAATGTCAAAAAAAAGAAACTATTTTCAAAACGTTAAAAATAGAAACCTTCAAATAAAGAAGGACCTAGCACAATAAAACGCCAAATGATAAGTCTCTAGACCTACCAAGGTTAAGAGAGTTTGGGTTAGAAAAGATGATCCCAAGTGCTTGGTCATCCACACTACACTAAGAGCCCGAAACTCGTCAAGGTGGTACCTTGATAGTGGGTGCTCTAAGCACATGTCCGATGAGAGAGCTATTCACCAAGCTAGAGGAAGCACAAGGAGGATATGTGACATTTGGTGATGGAAATACCGCCAAAATCCTTGGGGTAAGAATTATTACAGCCCCTAGCATTCCTCAACTCACTGAAGCACTTTATGTATAAGGCCTTAAGCATAACTTGATTAGCATTAGTCAAATATGCGATAAAGGCTATAAAGTGCAATTTGGCAAAGATGGATGTGTGATCAAGG
>JAOXJP010246843.1:0-22498 GCA_025762735.1 Platanus orientalis | reverse complement strand
GCGACTCCCCCCTCTGTGATGCACGAGGGCCGAGACAGGGGGGAATCAATTCACTTTTGGAGTTGTCACTTCACCTCCCAAAAAGTGAATTGATTCCCCCCTTGTCTCGGCTCTCAAGCATCGCAGAGGGGAGCGGCGCCGAGGATACCGCCCCAAGTTAGTCTACCCTTGTGTGGCTCACAAGGGGGGTGATGTAGAGGATTTCAAGCCTACATAAAGGGCTTGGATAATTGTCTGTACTTTCTCTTTTATGCTTTGAAGCGTATAAGGTTGAGAAAGAACTTATAATTCTCTTTTGTTTTCTCAGTGGAAATTAGATCTCCCTTGTCATTTCCACCCGAGTCATATAATTCAATTCTAAGGGGCTTTCTGTATTGTTTGTGTTCTATTCCGTGCAATGATGCATACTAATAAGTATCCATCATCCATTCAACAGTTTCCAATGGTTTGATAAGTTTGTCTTATCTATTGATTGGACATTATGGATAAATAGGTAACATGTTATAACTGGGGTCCACAAAAAAGAAAAGAAAAAGTATGGTTGAGAGATGATCATCTTACCAGGCGGGTGTGCGCCTCTTCCCTTTAGATTTACAAGTTTGGGCAACATAATTGTCAGAATTAGCGAGGTATTTATAAGTAGGAGCGAAACGTATCCTCCCTTCTTCCCAGCCTTCAAATACACGACGAGCTTTCTGTTCTATCCTCAGCTGCTCCACAAAGAAAAAACATGGCTTAGCCAAACCCAATTCCTTTTCGAAGAACAACAAAGAAGAGACAGCACAGAGAAAAACAAATCAGAATCATAAAAGCGGAAAGGACGATGGCACAATGTTTAAGACACCCTTGTGAAAACCTTGCTCATCAGTCTAATCCAATATTAAAAGAACACGACATAGCTGACACCCTATTGTTTAGTGAAACAGTATCATGCAATTTCTTTACTGTCGCTTTAGGCCCAGTTTAGGCCCAGTCTGGTTGCCCTGAAAAGATTTTCTCATGACAAAATTTTCTCAAGAAATCATTTTAAACTATCTGGTTGTCATGAAAAGCTGGTTTTGTCGTGAAAAGCTGGTTTTGTCATGTATTTCTCATGATTATTTTCTTTCCTTTTCTTGTGGGATTTTCTTTTCTATGCAATTCATGGCAACCAGACCGGGCCTTAAGGTAAAGTTGCAAGGAAAAATCTGTCAGTCTTACCTGATCTTTCTCAAGAAGCGCTTGCCAGTCGTTCCTCTTCAACAGCTCGTGGATGTCACCGTAGCTTGAAGCAAGCCGATAATTTAGGTCCCCAAGCAAAATAATCTTACTGTAAAAATTTTCAATAAATTATAGTATAAATAATAGGAACTTTGATTATAAGAAACATGAGACAAAGAAATTAATGGTGAAGGGGTGGCAGTGGAAGACATACTCATGGTCCAATATATTATCAGGGGAGAATCCATGTCCACCAGCCACTCTGAGAGATTGAGGGAATCTCGTTCTTCTGAGTATTTCGATGACGTCGGAGTTTCGCCGGAGCTCGTCGCCTTCTTTCTCACCGGAGGTCAAGTGGGTACAAACAAAGCAAAAGGTTGTCTGGTGTAGCGTCATACTGATGGATATAGAGCCCTACAAATTTGAAGCACAGTGACAAGTAAGCAAACAGCTTCCATGCATGTCATCAGAGTGTAAAAATTCAATCCAATTGATCGTACTTGTCTTCTAACCTTATTTCCCAGATAGCCCATGATGCCTCTTCCAACGCACGAGACCTTCAAATTACTAATGTGCCGGTTCAGATCAGCCCGCACCCACACGCACAGGAAGATCCCCACCATCTGCTTGCTTGCGGCCAGGCAATAGCGATTACCCACAGGACTGCTGCGCCTTCTCGACCAGCGAGATGGGCTGGGGGAGCCTTCGTCGCTAGAGTTTGAATTTTCTACTGATCTCAAGTTTCTTAGGAAATCCTCTTTATCCAGTTCTTCCTCCAAGGAAAGTAAATCCGAGAAACTGACCCTGGGTTTCTGGTGAAGCTGGGACTCTGAAAATTGAGCTTGGGTAGGGGAGTCAGTGGCACTGCTGTAATTCTGGCCAACAACCTCTGTTCCTTCTGCGCTGCTATTCAAAGCTTGGCGAATAAGGGAAAGCCACTTGGCAGCAGGGCTTTTGTCCTCTGCTCCAAGTACATTCCCTGCGTTTAAAGGGACAATTTCCTGAAATCTGGTAAAAGCCAGAGATTGAAGGGAAAGAGAATAAGTATTCGTTGGTAAATTACGAAAATACCCACGCATGCTGAAACATTTCAGAGAACAGAAATTACTAACCCAAGGACATAAATGTCAGCGGGCGCAGGTTGCCTTAACCATTCCTTCAAGTTCAAGCCATCCTGGGGCGATTTCCCTCCTACATTCCAAGTCCCCACGAACATCCTACTCCACCCAACCAGCAAAAACTTGAGAAATGGATCCCAAATCAAAACCATTGGATTAGAATACTGGATATTTACGGACAAACCGAGATAGTGATATTCTAATCCAACGGTTATCACGTACCCAAGTTCTAAACGAATGAAATGTCAAAGCATTCTCTGAAATCGATACCTTAGGTTTAGAGAATCGGGAACAGCTGACGCCTCCGGTTCAAATCTCGGCTGGTTCGGACTTTCAGGTGCCTCCATTAGCCAACCATCTAATCACCCGGTGTATAAGTTTGTTAGAAAAAAATTAACTGAAAATCCAAACAGATTACTATCCACATGCATGCCTATCCACCGTCCACGTGGCAGACATGGCTCTCCTGACCATCGATGAACATTGCCCCACTTAGAATGGCCGCAGCTGGATTAGTCTGCAGATCCAATCATCTGGTTGGGCCGCCATTGGATGGTCCTGATCGGCCAGTTTATGCATGATCCGATACGAAACGACATATGAGAAAATCGGATAGAGGAACCCGATACGAAATTTAATCTTACCTCTTGCGGCATAATCGGAATGAAACTCGTCGGCGCTGCTCTTTATGTTTAACCACTTCTTCACTACGGTTTCTGGCCAAGAAGACTAAAAGAAATGAATGGGTTTCAGTTCTTTGATTCTGAATCGTTGACGGAAAAAAGAAAAGAAAAGAAGGAAAGAAAAACGAATCGGTTTCGGATAAGTCGCTCATACCTTGTAGTTCTTCCCACGCTCTGTTCTCATGGCTCCACTTTTGGATCAATCAAGCCAAGAAAACCCGATAAACGAACACCCAACGAAGATCTCCCTGAGAAAAGAAGCAGAAATGTTTCTTAGCCTAAAAATTCCGATTCTTTTCGTGACAGTTTTTCATTTTTTTAATGGAAGTACTAAAAGAAAACGCAAGAAAAACAAAACCGATCGTTATTATCGGCTACGAAATTGATTGTTTAAGAGCTTAAAGTAATGTTAAGTAACATTTCATGTCGGTCTAACTACCGGAGATTAAAAAAAGAAAACAAGTTGAAGGAGTAGCGGAGACAGCTTCCGAAGAAGGATCGTGAACAGAAAGGTAGCAGAAAAGAAGGGGGAAAGTATGTTTTTAATATAGTTCCGAGCGAATAGGTCGGGTTCTTCCTTTTCCACACGAATATTTCTCTGCAAGTTGGATTTTTTTTTCCTTTAAGAAGAACAGAGTTTGAGCTTTTCAGACCTTGAGATGGATGAAATCTGGTAATGAAATTTGATTGGAAGAGACGTTTTTAAGCAGAAAAAACCAGAGTATTTTACGCGAGAGAGTAGCAACTGAAGATGAACAAATCGAAAGACAACAATAAATCTCAGTGATCGGAGCTTCAAATCTGGAGCTATTGAAGCTCGATCAGAAATATGTAAATCAAAACCTCCATGATCGTGAAGAAAACAAGACCATTAAAGAGAAATCAGACCTGAACTGAGATCGCCGCAGTTGCCAAATGCAGAAAACGAAAGACGCCAAACAAGAATCCCAGTTTCAGGGTCTGTGGTCACCAACATTGCTTAATAAACCCCAGAGATCAAGAAATAAGGAACCAGAAGTAACAGGAAATCCAGAGAAAGATTACTAAAGACGATCAAATCTGGTCAAAAGGTGATCATTTTCCTACTGAAAAAAGCCCCAAAAGAAGGAGAAAAAAAGAGATGAACAAAATACTTACACGAATTAAACTTTGCCGTTGATGGTGAGAAGTCGTGAAGGAGACCAAGCTCTGCTTGAGGAAAGAAAAGGAGTGTTTGCCGTAGCTCCTTTCTATCGAGCTTTCGTTTTCGTTCTGTAAAAGAGAGAGAAAATCAAAGCGTGCTCTCTCTGTTTCAGTATAGATTTTTTTTTTTTCTCTGTGGATTTGGTTGTGGCGGAGAAGAGAACGGAGAGGAAGTAGGGAGGTGTCCTCGGAAAAGCAAAAAGGACTTCTCTTTCTCCGTTTATAACTACAGAATAGAGAGAGAGGGTTCTTGACTCTTAAGAGGCGGAGACTCTGAGAGCCCTTCCAGGTTTTTTTATTCTTTTTTGCAGAGTTGCGGTCCCCTCATGTGCCCAGGATAGAATCGTGTCTCTGACAAAGGTGTATTAGGTGGATACACAGGGTTAAGGGAGGGTGTTCTAGTAAATATACAAGAGAAATGTAGTTGTGTATTTATTACAATACCCTTAATTAAGCATTATATTATATTGTACCGGCGTTATATCTCTACAGTTAGACCAGAGATGAATTGAGGCATATGCCCACTAATTGCAATCCCTAGTCAAATAATTCGTAGTGTACCATCTAAGACTGCTTCGTTCAGGCCTGTGGGCTGCCGTGGTACGAGCACCGAACGAACCCGCCCGGTTAACGCCTTGATCCCAACTTCTCCCCCTTTTTTGATTTTTTGTTATCATTGATTAAGTTGTCATTAGATCTTAAAAGTTATTCTACCCCAATTTTTTTTTTCTTCTTAGAAGTTAAAACCGTTATCAAATCACTTGTTCTGAAGAGTTATCATACGGGAAAATATTAGGTACGGAAATCTTCTTTTCCTGATGTATTAGAATGGCATCTGGAGTGGACACATCAGCATTGAAAAGTGATAAGCACCCCAAAAAGTGTTGTCACTTTTCGGCACTGATGTGTCAGTCCCCTGACGTCATTCTAATACATCAGGAAAATCAGATTTCCGTACCTAATCCCAGCACTATCATACATGATAGTTTTGTAAATAAATATGGTTGTTCTATACTGTGTATTTACTGTAACACCCTATTTTATCACTATGTATTTATCATAATTATCGAGGCCTAAAGATCCGCTATAACAAACTAGGGTACAGCATGAAAAAAAATCAAAAAAGAAAAAATGAACCACAAAAACAGTTCTGTTCATGCAGTAGCAGTTCTTCCCATGTATTGCTACACCTTTGTCAGGTATCGTGTCACATACTGATTTGCATTGTTATGATAATTCTCAATTCGGAGAAAGATTGTGATCCATAAAAACCTACCATCAACCTGTTGTTTACGTTTACCAAAAACAGAACCTGTTGTTTACGTTATGTACAAAAATATGCTGTAGTTTTGCATGGTTATTTTTTTTGGTCTTTTAACATGAAAGTCTTTTTGTAATTTTTGTTCATACTACAAAAAGCTACAGAAAATTTACTACAGCTGATCACCCATCTTACCTTACATTATTATTATCCTTGAGAGTTAATTTTCCCCCATGATTTGGTGTGCCCCACTTAACAAACACCTAAGGGTCCACCCATATGTAGTGGCGGACACATGAGGCCAAAAAGTGAAAATTACCCCCCCAAAAAGTGTAAATCACTTTTTCGTTGTCATGTGTCTATCCCTGCATATGGGCCACCCTTAAGCATTCGATATGGGGGCACACCAAATCCACAACATATAATCTTCATATAACCCACCTTATATTCCTTAAGTTGCACCTTCCATTGTTATGGACTGCAACTTCTTAGGGGGTGGGATTTGATATAGGACTGATTAATGTCACCCTAAGGTAGGACTGACATAAAGGACCAACACATCAGTGCCAAAAAAGTGTTTTACACTTTTTGGAGATTTTTTTACTTTTTGGCACAAATGTGTTGGCCCCTAATTTCAGTCCTATCTTAGAGTAACATAAATCAGTCCTATCAAATCCTTAAGGGGTTTTTTTTTCATGCATGAATGCAGATGTAGTTCTTTAATCTTATACGGTGTTATAATTTTTGTTTTGTTTGTTTTTCTGAATTTCCATTTAAAAGAATCAATGTCGCTTTCTTTACTTCATTGACATTCATTCTGGCTGCTCTCCGCTCTTCATTGAGAGTGAACTCATTACTAAAGGGTAAAATGAGTGATTATTGAGAAATTTTTGGTGTGATTTGATCCATTTTGTTTTGCCAAATGATCAGCTGCAGCAAATGTTGCTGTAGCTTTTAAGTAGCAGGAAAAAAAAAAACCACAAAAAGACAAAACAACCCATGTTTTTTTGCTGTGCTACTTAAAAGCTACACAAATTTGCTGCAGCTGATCACATCTCGTTTGTTTTTCAGTTCATCTTCTTGAAATGACATTTCATATCAAGATTTGAAGTTTCATTGACATTGGCTCGTAACAAGGGTGGCAATGGTCAAAGTCTTGAACCTAACCCAAATTCAAAACCTGTAGGATTAGACAACCGTTACCTGAAAAAAAGGAGGTAGGATAGTAGGTCTTCCGCTTATTTATATCAGGTCCATGGGAGTTGAAAGACCCAAGCTTGACCAAACCCAAATTAAAACCAGGTTAAGTTCGCCCAAACCTAAAGCAAAATCTTCAAGCGTGTTTGCAGGTTGGTAGGGAATGCCATCCATCAATTGGGGACTGTAGCAAAAAGTAAATAATATTTAAATCTTTATAATTATAAGTACAAAAAACATGCTATCTGACTTAGGGGTGGCAATTCATGTTGGGGGGTCGGGTTCGTGTCGTATTGAGGTAGGGGTATAAGACTATTTTGCTCAACCCTAACCCAACCCATTTATTAATCGTGTCAAAGCGGGTTGACTTGTTTTGACCCGAAACACGTTTAGGGTAAACTCTAACCCGCTTATTTTCGTGTTGGGTTGTGTTGGGTTTGCAGGTTATGTGGTAATTTATCTTGGTGAGTCGGGTTCGTGTTGTGTCAAGGTAAGGGTATAAGACCATTTGGTTCAACCATAGCCCGACCCATTTATTAATCGTGTCAAAGCGGGTTGACTTGTTTTGACCTGAAACACGTTTAAAGTCAACCCTAACCTGTTTATTTTCGTGTTGGGTCGTGTTGGGTTTGCAGGTCGTGTCAAACATTGCCACCCCTAATCTGACCCTTGTTTTTTAGTTTATTTTTATCAAGGGTCTGCATGTAATTTACTTTATAAAAACAATATATATTTTTTTCTTATTATTATCGTTTTCTCTCTCTCTCTCTCTCTCTCTATTTAAATTATTTTTATCTACTCCATACATGAGCTTAGGGTTGGCAAGGAGACGAGCTTTGCCCAGCTCAACGCAGCTCGGGCTTGTCACATGAAGGCAAAGCTCAGGTCAGTTTAGGCTCATATAAATAGGCTGGGCTCGACTCGCCAGAATTTAATGCGTCTTTTTGAAACATTACTATTTTCTACAGCTCAACTCAGGCTCGTCACTTGAAGGCAAAACTCAGGTCGGCAAGCTTGTAATAGGCTTGACTCAACTCACTAGAACCCAATTTGTATTTTTTGAACATTACTTTTTGTGTGCACACGCAAGCGCACATACACAGATATATATATATATATATATATTAAAAGTTAACCTAACTGAGCTTTTAGTGAACTGAGCTTAATGGAGCCCGGCTCAAGTTTGCTTAGAAAATGAGCACAAATCCAAGCTCAGGCTCAGCTCAATGAGGTTAAAATGAGGTTACATGAGCTAGTTCAACTTGTTGCCACCCCTACATGAATTTTCGTCAATAATAAATAATATTAAAAAAAAAAACTAGATGATTGGAGCATTTGGCATGAGGTATAGTAGTTATTTATTATAAAGATGAAGTATTTATCTATGCACAATGTTTTCTTTGATATCCATCAATAATCAAGGAAATATACGATTTAAAAAATATATATTATTTCAATCCAATGTTATGTAAAAACAATATCTTTTTTGGATCAAATACAAAGTTATATAGCACATTTTTTTCTAAATTCATATACCCGTCAAAATTAAGAATTCTCGCAAGATGTATGTGTCAAGACACGTTACTTTGTTTGAGGGCTAGGGCTATTTTCAGGGGAGTCTAAGTATCCTAGTTATCCAACATACTTTTTTAAGGTTCTTTTTTCGAACCTTAAAAAAAAGGTATGTGAAAGATAATTGGAGAAATAAAAACCTTAAATTTGATACACATACCGGACAAGATTTTGCTAAAAGAAAATCAAGAGAAAGTAGAAGAATCGATTTCAGGATAATGAATTGGAAATTTAAGGGAAACCCAGCAAAAAATCATAAACTTGGCTACTATACTTCTGTTTACTCCAATAACCCAATCTTCAAACAAAACATTAATTCTAAGTCCTGAAATATTTTCATACTCTTCAAGTAAGACACCAATTCTGAGTCTTGAAACATTTCATACTCCTACTTTATAGCTCTATACACTAAATAGAAAATTAATGAACTAGATTTGTGCAAAGTTGTCATTCATGCAAACAACTTGTTCACACTATTATGCTGCTAAACTAAGTCATGCTTTCAAAACTAGCTTTGAAGGACGTATGAACCTTCACAATCACAACACGAATATCATTTTTACAAATTTACAACAAAAAAATGAATTAATCAATTTTAAAATAGATGATTGTGGTCACTTTCAATCTAATTGATCACTTTGTTTCCTAATTAGAATAAGGGGACTATTCTGTATCATCCTCTATATTATAAACGAGTTAATCAATCTTCATTCATTATCTATCGGGAAAAAAAGAGAGGAATTGAATGTTCTGTACGTAACAACTCATAGCATATATATCTGATTTCAATCCAGTTCAAAGAGATGCAATCTAAGACAAAGTATGTTATCAAAATAGTAGTCTACAAATTAAAAGAATAAAGAAGAGCTTATCGGTTGGCATATGGGCACATGTAACATGTTGACCTTGAAGTGATATTTGTCAGTCTTTCACAATTATGGTAGGCTTGCTAGACAATTACATTCTTGAATGTGTAATTAAGCACAATAAAATCCTAGCTCTTAATAGAAAATTTTAATGAGCCAATAAAACTTACCTTATATTAAAAAAGGTAAATAAGGAAATAATCAATAATAAATTTTTTAAGCATATAAGCTCGGTTCAGTTCGATTCGGCATATGCGTATGCGTGATGTAAACTAAGATCTCCAATCCTCACTCTCCTCTTGATCTACAATACCTTTAGGGTTATTTCTTTACTTAAAAAGTGAAGTTGAAAGTCCTCCATTTTTAATATGAAACTAAACATTCTTAATAGAAAAAAAAAATGTGTTTAAATTTACTTTTCGTTTGAAATTTAAATTTCAAACTTGAATGAAATCTCATTCCCTCCAAAACTTAAAGTTCATGTAATGTCATAAAACCCACTCAGAGATTACATTTTGAATCTTTATCAATAAAATACAGCAATCTCATCCATGTATAAATTTGTGAAGGTTTCCGAATTCGGAAGCACCGCTGGAATCTATTTTTGTGTCTGTTTGAAATGAGTCTAAAAGGAATACATGGTTGGAGTTATTTGTTCAAGCTAATTTTTGGTTTAAACCCATCAAACGTGGGAACGGATCCTCGTATTGTTATACATGTGACAAGTTATTGGGGGCTGGATACTGGATAATTATTCTAACAGTCTGATTTACAGCAGTTGAGCATTCCAATCAAAATGTCTAAATCCATGGAAATGCCAAAGAACACTCAACCATCAAATCTTTTTACCATGTATTGGTATTTGAAAAGAGAAGTGAATTGAATCAAAGATTGCGTCACTTTCCTTTCATTACAGGATCCATGGCGTGTTTCTCATCCTTTACTTTTCTGGATATATAATCTCCACGAAATAGGCATCCTAGAAGTAAACCTTAAAAAACATGGTATGTAACGTTTAACCATTGCTACACTCCTCATGGATCTAGAAAATAGATAAATTTACATTTTATATTTTTATTGCCCATGCCAAGAACAAGAAATTCCAATCCGAGGGTTTTATATCATCCACTGCCTTGGAATTCTTATTATCATCAACATCATCCTTTTTGACGTTCTTAATTAGCCCTAAAGTTTATACTCGTAGGCTGCGTTTGGCAGCCACCTGTAATGTAATCGTTTCATTTGAGTTTCCTAAGGGTTTTGTAGTCACAACGGGATGGTTTGTATCAAACTCATGCAGATTTGCACCAATTTGTGCTTGGTAACATTAGTAATTTCATTTTACAGAAAAACCTAAGATGACTTCATTTCTAATTGTAGTTGATAAATCAATATAAATTTGAATGAATTCATTACAAATCATCACCTCATGGTTACAATTGCCTTCAGAAACTCAAATGAAACAATTACATTACATGTGACTGCCAAACAGGCTAGTAATATATTCATCTACCATTGGAGACATTTTTTTTCTTTCTTTTTTTTAATGGGTAAAAGTAAAATATTTCATAGAATATATAAATCATCTACAACTCAAATCAGCTTCCGCTGCTTTTGCCAACCATACAGGTAGATCATTTATCCAACTCGTGGTTTGATGATCTATCCCATATTCATCTAACTCTTGAGCTACTTTATTCCCATTTCGCCTGATATGGTTAAAACGTAAAGAGACCTTTTATGATGCCAAAAATGCACCTTATGTTATACTGGTAACATCATCTTTTATAATAGATGCCTTGCATATTCATCCATACAAAAGAGACTTTTCAAGTTGCACTTTCCGTACAACTTTCTTTTGTAAAGCCACCTAGCATAGGCTGCCCCGTGGAATGCTGTTAGTGAGTCTTGTACACACTCGTCTTTCTGGAGAGGCATGGGCGGAACCAGGATTTTCGCGTGGGAGGCAAGCCAAAGGATTATGTGTGCTCCCTTAACGGGTGTCTAAAGTGTATCCACAATCAAAGGGCAATACATCACATCAAAAAAGTGAAAAGCACCCCCCCAAAGTGTATGTCACTTTTTCAACATGACATGTCACCTGTTGGTTGTGGGCACATTATTGACACCCATTAAGGGACATACAACCTAATCCGATTGCAGGACAAAGATTCTCTGGGATTTTAAATCATCTCCAGTCTCAATAGATAGGTACCACTCCATTAGCAACCAGTGCGTGACATGTGGTTTGAGAAACGGTGTTTGAGTCAATACACATGGGTTAAAGGAGGGTATTATAGTAAATATACAATTAATAAGTACTTATGTATTTATTAATCAAAATAGATGTTATGTCCAAGATACCAGGTGACTTCACATGGAATAAAATGGGCAATGGTTGGATGAAATTTTAAATTCCCACCCATTTTATTCCAAATGAAGTCACTTGGTACCCTAGACACCATCCTAGACAGGATATTTGCACCCTTGTTAGACATTGTGTCACATCCTGAGCAAAAAATGGAGGGGTACCAGTTCAATTAGATTAGAGTTGACGAGTCACATCCTGAGTAGAGAATGAAGAGGTACCAATTCAGTCAGATTGGAGTTGATGTGAACTCATTTTCTAGTAAGGTGGGGCAACTTATTCCAATCTTAGGGTACTCACACATTAAGGGGGGGGGCAACCGATTCCAATAAGGGGGGGCAATTGATTCCAGTCAGGTATAAAATTGGTCTGACCCATTAGTGTTACAAAGGTACTTAGACATTGAAGGGGGGGCAATTGCCCCCCCTTGCTCCTATGTGGCTCCGCCCCTAGCTTTGATCTTTGCGTGCAAGGGACTGTGGTGAAGACATCCAAACAATAAGGGAAAGAAATGGTTTTGGATATGGGATGAGGGGTGATTCCTCACAGATACGATCGGTGGTGAAATGGGCATTCAAAGGAGATGGAAAAAAGACCAAATCCATATTACCAATGGCTGGGTAGATGAGCAGGTTGGCTAGAAATCAGTTGACAGAGGCTACTGGCCTAGTCGGCCACGACAATAGTCAAGCAAGATGCTTACGCATGCTTATGGAAAGTTTGCTTGACCTGATCTTTGTCCCAAAAATCAAATGTTTAGGATGGACCTCACAGTTTTGTTTTAGTGAGGAAGCCCTAATCATAAGAGCTTTAAGGTGCTCATATCTCTCATTGATTGGCATTCACCATGAGTCCTACCCTTAAAAAAGCTTTCTTAAAGGTTTAATGCAATTAAATAATTTTTAACCATCTAATCTATGGATTGTTATTTGCAGCTCTAAAAGAAATGTTTAGTATATTGATGAGCATTATCCACATATCAAAGTCATAAATATCATTGATTGTTTTTGGGTAAGGAGTTGGCTTTTATTTCATTTAATTTACAACTTCCTCAACATTACAATCCTCCAAGAAGACGGCAAGGCTTTTCTACTCTCGGCGTATGCAAATGCCTAGGTCAAAGGGGGCCCACATCAGTGTCAGAAGTGATTTACACACGCCCCCAAAAAGTGAAAATCACTTTCGGTGATGATATTTCCACCTGCTTGACCATCGGCGGACGTCGGTGTAGGTTAGGGCTCGGTGTATAAAATCCTCACCGCCGAAAAGATGATGTTTAAGTTACATAAGAGAGGTTTTGTAGTATTTCAAGAATTAGAAATATAGTTGTTTGCCGCAAATCTTACCAAGCTATGAACTTGCATTAGTAGAGTATACTTTGCTAAAAATATATTCTCAAAATGCTAAGGGTCATCAAAACTCAAAAGTAAACGCTTGAAGACCTTACCTTTCTCATGCATGTTTATCAGAAAAAAAAAATTGTTGCATGAATGCATAACAAATCAAAAAAGGCAAGAGCACTCCAATAAAGATGCATGAGAAAATGTATGGTATTTTAGTAAATGTAGATGGTATAAAGTATTTGTGCGTATTTATGCATTATTGGATGTATTGCATCCAAAGCATTTTTTCCGTGTTGCATGCCATTGGTTTTGGAATTTATTCCGGCCTAGTACAAATTAGAGCAGCTATAAGGTTACACCTTGGATCATGCATCCTATAAAAATTGTCTTATTTTAATCCACAAAAGGGAAGGGCTGAGGACATCCATGAAGAACAAGAGATTTCATGACATTTTTTTGTTGGTTGTTTTGTGTTTCTAAAAAGTTATTTAATAATTGACATGTTGAATCGTATATAAAATGGATTGGTTTAGATCAATCTTTACCAGATAAAATCATTATATCTTTCCCTTGTATTGAAATCATTACCATTCATGTTAGTGCTAGTTCTATTTTTTACATTTTTTTTTTCTGAGTGTTAAAATTGTAGATTTTTCATTTGCCAATGATTGCTCATAATCAATCAATAATAGGATTTTTGGCAAAAGAAAGGTTATGTGACATGAAAACTCTCACTTTAGATCGTGTAGCCTATCAAAATTGTTTCTTATGTTAATTCAAAAAAGGGAAAAACAGAATTGTATTTTCAATACAACACTACTCGTTATAAAAAAAATCAAAGGAACTATATTAAAAGCCAATCATCTACATGGCTGATTTCTACCCGGGTGGGGGTGGGGGGAGGGGGGAGGTGATTAGGGGTAAGCATGTGCGGAACCCTAGTGGGTTTGAGGTAGGACTCATTTTTATTTATTATGGGCTTGGATTGGGCCCAAAAATTCATGTTTTAAGGCCTAAACTTGACCTAACTTCTCTCAATGGGCCTTTAGGCCAGTCCATGACTGAGATTAATGAAAAAAGATTATCGTTCTTGAACATAAAAATTAGTAAAGTTTATTAATCAATCACATATCTAAATATGTTTTTCCATGATCACCATATGAATATCTGAGATCTAATCTTAAAGGAAGTTTAGAATTACATCAATGAATTAACTGGACATAAGAATCCAATCCGACACAATCTCTAAAGTATCTACACTTGCTCTAGAATTTTCTATACTTCTTCCACTTTTAGAAAAATTACAAGACCCTATTTGAACGTGGGTACCTCTATATATAAAGTATTTGAGAAGCCAAAGTAACCCTAGGGGGTGTGAGATCCTTATGGGATTCTTATCCTTAGTGTAATACCCCGTATTTCACTTAAAGGTTAAAAATATAATTTCACTCTTACAAGGGTAAAAGTGTCATTTAACATGTTTAGACATACCAAAAATAGATTAAGAACCCATTGGATCAAGTTAGAAGTGTAAAACCCAAGTTGGGCTTCAAACTTGTCAAGTTTGAAAGTTATCCCATCCTTACATTTATGGTACTTTTGTGGGACCACTGACACAAATCTAGAAATAATTGGAGGTCATGTCATACTTGATGGAAATATCTAGGAGTCTACTTTCCATGAAAACAAACAACATGCAATTACGAGCTTCCTAGAAGAAGTTATGCCGATTCTTCCACAAGATGTCTGTGCTGACAGGCTTGTGTAATTTGGGTCACTTCTTGGGTCTATTGACATAAATTCTAATGGAGTTAGAGTCTGAACCATACTTTGTTGGAAAGATCTTGAAGTCTAGTTTTTAACCCAATAAATGGCACTCAATTCTGATTTTTCTACAAAAAGTTATGGCCAATCTCCTGCGAGTGCTTTTTGATGAGAAATTTTGGGAGTTTCGAGTGTGTGCAGGCCGGTTGCCCGCGGGGTATTGCGATCGACCGCGGAGGGGTAGAGGGGTCAACCGAGAGTCATCTGGGTCAACCGTCGGCATGTAGAAATGAAATTTAAGTTTGGGATTTTACTCCTAACACGATTGGAACCTTTCTAAAAGATTAAACTTGAACCCAAAAGGGTATTTAACCCATTTTTACACCCAAATAGGTTTAGAAAACACCTAAGAAAGGAAAAGTTAGAGATGTTAGAAAAGAAATGGGGTTTTCTTCCCTAATTTGGTAAGTTTTACATCCAACAATGGAAAATTTGATAGGATAGCTTCATTTCTTTATAAATCTTCCTAGCTTCATCATTTTAATGTTAATTTTACATCATTATACAGAAAGATAGAGGAAAAGGAAAGGAGATCCTTCTTCAAGATCTCATTGGAAAGTAGAAGAAGAAGCTTATTAGAAGTAGTTATATAAAACTTACCTCATTTTTGTATTTTTAAGTTCTTAGAAGTTTTGTAATGGTGAAATCTTGATTCTATGCATGCTTTCTTATATGTTTGTGAAGCCTTTTGCTAGAACCTTAGAAATCCTAACTCTTTTGGTGATTTGTGATGAAATCATGCCATGTTATGCTAGGATCTTAGAAATCCCTAATATAATTTATAAAAAAAATGGTTTTACATTATATGTACATGTACTTCCTTAAGAAATTGGATTTCATGAGTTTTGAAAATATGTAAGTTGAGGATCTATGAATCTATAGCTTCCATGGTAGTTATTAATGCATGAAAAACTTGATTTTCTATGAAAAACATGAATACTTGAATTAAAGGTGAGCATTTCTTAACATATTAATGTAAAAATGAAGAAATTGATTTGGTTACATATATAGAAACTAATTATAATGAATGTTGATTCTTACTAGAATGAAAATAGCTAATGGTAACATATAAATTGTTTAGGTATTGTTATGGAATGATCCAAGTGAGTTATGAGCTAGGTTTATGAATGCTTTGAAAGCATGTGTAATATGATGATTGTTTGAGATCTCACTTAGGTTAAGTGTATTAATTTTATAGTGTTTAGAAGTATAATGTCATGCAAATTTTTATAATTTATTGTTGGGTAAGTTAGAGATTGAATTATTGGTGTTGCACATGTTTCTAATCATGTTAACAAATGTATGGTATAAAGTTGGATGTCTTTTTATGATACTAGTAAATGCCTATAGTGATAGACTTTTTCTCTATAACTAATTAATGAATGTAACATGTGAATAATATATGTTCTTGTGTCATAATTAAAGAATGTTTTATGTAGTGATATAAAGTAAGTTGGTCATGAATCAATAAAGAATGAAATGGATAGAGAATAAAAAAAACACAAAAGAAGATAAGTAAAAATGTCAAGATGTAAAGGTCCCATTATTGGGAATGAGTAAAGAATGAAGTAAAATAAATAAGAAAAGTAAAGATAAGTGTCTTAATTATGATGGTCCTTCCATTGGAATAAGAATGCAATGGTATGATGGCCCTCCCATTGGGGTAAAAATGCAATGGTATGATGGTCCTCCCATTTAGGATAATAATACAATGGTATGATAGCCCTCTCATTGGGGTAACAATGCAATGGTATGATGGTCATCCCATTTGGGGTAATAATACAATGGTATGATAGCTCTCCCATTGGGGTAATAATGCAATGGTATGATGGCCCTCCCATTGGAGTATAAGCAATGATAGGATGACGTCCCTCATGATTAGGGATAATATGATATGTCAAATGTAAGTAAGTGAAAGTAAAGTATAAAGTAAGTAAAGAAAAAATGCAAGAAAGTGTAAGGTAGTGAAAAACAAGTGTAAGAAAGTGATACCAAGTAAACATGAATAAGTATAAGTGACCTTAAAGGTCCCACAATTAATAATGAAACTATATTAAGAAAGAATGGAAAGTTCATAAGACACATAAACATGAGTGAAAACATTATAAGAAGAATGAAAAAGTTTATAAGAAAGAAATAACATTAAGGATAGAAGAATATCATAAATAAAGTAAAGTTATAAATCATGTAAAAGGAAAAAGGTATCAAAACAAGAAAATAAAAACACTTAAGTTTCACAAGAAGAAGAAATTCATAAATTATATAAGAAATAAAGCTTAATGAAATGAAAAGAAAATGTATAAGGATAGAAGAACGTCATAAGCAGAGTAAAGTTATAGAGCATGTAAAAGGAGAAATGTATCAAAACAAGAAAATAGAAACACTTAAGTTTCACAAGAAGAAGAAGGTCATAAGTTATATAAGAAATAAAGTTTAATGAAATGAAAGAAAATGTATAAGCTATTAATGAGAATACAAGTCCTTAATACGAGTAAGTAAAGAAGATGTTAAGAAACAAGTGAAAGCTTATAACCTTTAAAAGAATATAAGCTCTTAAACTATGTAAGAAACAAATTAAAATATATACTAGTTCTCCCATTGAAATACAAGTCAATGCTATGAAGATCCATGAGAAGTATTAAATGACTAATGAAAAGTGATAAGTAAATATTAAAACAATGATAATGAAAACTAATAAGTGATAAGTGAAGACATGATGAATGATAAGTAACAAGTAAAAGATGAATGATAAGTACTAAGGTAAGGATAGATTTATTGAATATAAAAGTACAATTTCATATGTCTCATTATACAAATATGTTATTATGATTGTTAACTACTCAAGAATGATGCATGCTTAGTTTGACGTGATTTGAATATGCATACCCATATTAAAAAAGTATAGTCTATGCATGATAAATGAATAAAATTACCCATTGAAATGTATACTAGGTATCTTTACTATGGATAAACTATGAAATATTTACCATGTGATGATGAACACATATTGACATGTATATTACAAATTGTAGATATGAAAAGAGTGTCATGTATTGATAGAATCATGCATATTTCTATATGTAACTATGAGAAGAAAGTCATGTTTGGATAGAATCATGTATATTGCCATATGTGGATGTTAAAAGAATGTCGTGAATAAAAAGAAGCATGTGAATTGCAATGCCTAATTCATACATGAAGAATCATGATGATGAATGTTTAGATCTTGTGATGACTAGTAGATGATGTATGAATACTAGCACATGCCTACACGTTAGACTGATATGTATTCTATATGAAGATATACATAGTATTTTGTATTGAAAGATTTGTGTTTTGCCTGTCTGATTTCCATAATAGGTTTTGTATACCTACTTATGAGTCGGGGATCCCACCCATCTATACCATTCTTATTATAGGAGAGATTTAGTGCAGATGCGCCATGTGGAGTACTTGGAGGTTGAGAGGAATGCATACAACGAATGTTTTTCTTTTCAATTAGTTATAGTTATCTCTAGACTCTATATTTTATATTAGACCTTCATTTTGGAATGTAGTAAGATTAAAGTTTGACTTTTGAGACTTGTAGTTTTATATTCGAGTTGTATTAATGGGAGATTGTGACATGATGGTTAATTGGTACATATATTATGGTTTATTTTCGCTGCACCCTTAAGATTATGGTTAGATGTCATAGTTTATGATTCCGCTACTTATGTTGTTTTAAAGTTAAAGTTAAGTATTCCATGAAGATCACAGGTTCAGGTAAAAGACTTAAATTTATAGTCAATTTTTGTATGGATCCAGTTTGGTAGCGACTCAATTTTACTCCTAAATAAGGTAGTAAATTTTGGGGTCGTTACAGTATCCTCCGTAACAACAAGATGTTGTTACACCGTCTTACACTCGTGACAGCCCACCATGTGTCCATAACCAAATCTCATAAAATCTTATGGACCCCACCAAGTAATTGCTCAATTATGCTTGAAATTTATTATTTTATTAAAAAATTAATTTTAATAAGGAAATGTAGTTGACACGCTCTAGCTTGAAATATTCACTTTCCAAAACCCGCTAAGACTTGCATCTCATCTTCTCCTCTGGCAGTAACGTGAGCACCAACAATGAAGTTTCTTCACCAACTGTGCCAAAGAAATGATGGGTCAAGCTAAGTTTGTAAACATTAATAAAAATATTTAAAAAATGATTTTGACGGAATTTTTTTCTCAAATTTTTATTAATATATGAAAACAATTAGAAACGAACCAGAATTGAACTCTTCTATAGCTTTATAGCGATTTCTTGATCTCTGGAGCTCCTATAAACAAACCCAAAAATTTTATTTAGAAATGAAGTAACTAATATGAAATCTCTAATACCTCTATTAATGGATGCACTATACTAAATCAATTGTTATACTTGTTAAATTAGTGGATATCTAATTTAACATTTTACTTGTTAAATCTGAATATGTGATGAAGAGACATGCGTTTTACTACAATTGAAAACTGTTAAGAAAATGTTGGATGAAGATGCATTGGATGCTAGATTTGAATGCAGTGTACCATTGGATTTATAGCAAAAGAGTAGTACAAGAACTTTGTTGTAATAGAACCAATAAATAACCAATGCTTTGACGAATGAACAATCTGTTTTGTAGCACCTTACGATCTCTAGTACCTCCATTAATGGGTGCACTAAACTAAAATAAAAGGAAAAAAACAAACATGCATGGACAGTGGGGTGGTTGCAAGTTGCTCCATTAATGGTTCCACAAGGAATCATTGTTGCTACCAGCCGAACTGTGCTACCTTGTTAGTTGTTGCCGGTGCTCGTTACCAAGATGCGAGACTGAAAACTTCGCTGCTAGTGCTCATGTTACTGTCAAAGGAGAAGAAGATGAGATGCGAGTCTTGGCGGGTTTTGAAAAATGAATATTACAGGTGAAGCGTGTCAACTACATTTCCTTCTTAAAATTATTATTATTTTTAATAAAATAATAAATTTCAAGCATAATGAAACCGTTACCTAGTAAGATCCACTAGATTTCATGAGATTTCATTTTGGACACATGGTGAGCTGTCATGAGTGTAAGATGGCGTACCAATGTCTTGTTGTTATAGAGGATACGACTCTTGTGTAAGGACAACTTCTTAGCAGAGATTGTAAAGATAGTTTGATACCTTAACGATTTAGAAGAGAAAAAAGATTAAAAGAGAGAATAATTATTGACTTGCCTGATTTTGCTTCCTTTGATTAAGGAAAGTGAGACAAAATCGTTAGAAAAATATCATTTTGGTTTATACTTTCCTTAAAAAAAATCCTCACTCTTCAGGTCAACAGTTTTTTCCAACATTTTCTAGTGTTAGCCTATTAGAAGATTCCAATCACCTGGCACAACATGTTAATTCTTGGCGGGCATTATAGTCTGTATCCTAGTGTGATCAGTAGTCTACCCCAGCTGCTTCATTTCCAGTTGTTTCCTCAAATTTTGGATCCCTCTTAAGCTCTTAGAGGATTGTATCCACTCCTCTTATCTTCTGCCCCCCTGACCTGTCAGGAGGCGGGCACATCAGCACCGACAAAGTGATTTTCACTTTTGGGGGGGTGTATTTCACTTGTCGGTGCTGATGTGCCCTCCCCCGACAGGGTGCAGAGAGAAGCATAAGATAAGAGGAGCGGATACAATCCTCTCTCTCTAAAGTTTTTCTCCCTAAACCTCAAGCTTACCTCATGTCAAGTCAATTTATATACATTAAGAGTTATCCTAATAAAGAGGACAACGATTGTCTGTGATGAAATAACCTCTGTAGGTGTGCCACAAATTGACACATTATGTTTTTTTTTTATAATAAATTTGATACTTCTTTTTGAACACCTACTTTGTCAACGCTTTTTTTTGTGTGGATAGTTTTAACCCCCAAAAACATGACATGTCAGCTTATGGTACATCTTAAAGACTCATATACACTTGTTTATCACGAAACATTTGGTTTCTAAAGAGGAGCTCTTCGGTGACAGTGGGATTTGTTACCGAGGCTGTTGGGTAACTACATCTAGCATATCCGATTTGGTGTGAAATCATTATTTCACAAAACCCCAAGAAGGATGGGGAAACATAGTAGTACTTTCACAAGGTCCACATGATGATGTAGCAGTTAAAAGTTATTGGATTGGATCATGACTATTGAACCTAGGGTTTGCTATTTCGGTTGGGAAAAGAAAAGATTCTAACCCAAGGAGCCATATCCCCTGTATCACCCTTACTGTGTTCCACAAACACAAGGGGGGTGGAGCCATTTAAAATGTGTATGGACCCCACTCCCTTGTGTCCTGTGGAACTAAGGATGATAGAGGGGATTTGGTTCCCAATCCAATGACTAAGTTATGGTCATAGTTGTGGGTGACGAAGGATGTGATTACCCCTGTACATGTGAATCGAAAAGGGATCACAAATCAGCAAGGCCTAAACTTTTTGCTAACTCCCTTCGATCCATTGCTTTTGGTTGAATCAATGCCCCATCATCAGTTCGTAAATGCAATCTGAAAGGGAGTTGGCAGCTGCCAACCAGGAACACCTAAAAATACCACCACCAACCTCTCCATTGTTGACCTCAATTATTATTGACAGAATATAACGAGACTGAAAATAGAGCCTGTGGATTTGGTAGGATCAGTTGAGGTCAGCTTAAGGTAGGACTGACATCAGGGGCCAACACGTCAGCGCTAAAAGTGTAAAGCATCCTTCAAAAAGTGTAGGTCACTTTTCCAGGGTTGATGTATTGGCCCCTAATGTTAGTCCTATCTTAAGCTCACTTTAGGGATCACACCAAATCTGAGGCAGAAAATAGAAAAGTAGAGAGACACATAAATACAACCTCATGGTTGACCAATGCAAGCAACTGTTTTGGCTAAGGATATAAATGATTTAGATATTAGGTCCTATCCCATTTGTATTCAGTCCGTTTCAGTTCTTGGGGGAAAATGTAGGTAGCTTTTGGTTCAAATTCTCATAATTGATTATGGGGTCAAAAACATCATTTGGTTGAGATTATAACAACCGATTATGCATAATTAGTATCCGTTGAGATAATTTTATGATGGGGCGCAAAATTGATACATAATTAGGGCTGTTAATTGGGTTGGGCTGGCCCGAAGCCTGACTTGACCGGCCCAAAAATTGGGTCGGTTGAGCAGGATGAGTTTTAGGCTGGGCTGGAGTTTAGCCCAAATATTAGGCTTGAACTAATTTTTGGGCCGGATTTGGGCTCAAGTTATTTCAGCCCAATGCCTACCCCGGCCCAAAGTTAATAAAACATGAAACCAATCCGAAGCCCCCAAAAAATGATTTTTTAATTTATATTTTTTATTGGATTAAATTGTAATATAAAAAAAAATGTTATTAAAACTCTAAGACTTCTACCAAATTGGATGGTGAAAATATAAAAGGGTTTGGTTGTTAGAATAAAACAAATAAATTTAGAGCATTTACTAAGAAACATTGTTTTAACTAAGTGGTTAAGGACATAATATTTTTGTATTTACATGTTTCCACTCCATTTTGGATTGTTGAAGCTTAAATAATTACAATGGACCGGACTCGGCCTAAATTTGGGTTATAGCTGGGATTTGGGCTCGGGTTGACCCTTGCTCGGCCCAACTCGGCCTGATTGATAGCCCTATAAAAAATCGATTATTTATTTTGCGGAACATTTTAAGAGAACAAACAGAAGAGGCTTTCTTGTCTATAAATTTTTAGGGCTTTTTGTTGGAAACAGTTTTGAAAAACACCTAGATTTCTGTGAAGAAATCTGATCGGGTGGCTATGTTTGAGCTAAAATAAAAGTGGGACCCAGATGTCATTTAAGGTGGGTCCATATGGGT
>JAOXJP010246814.1:0-22501 GCA_025762735.1 Platanus orientalis | reverse complement strand
GTGGGGATATCAAAGTCCAAACAAGGTTCTTCACCCAAATTAAAAAAAAAAATCCCAACAAGATTGATAAATATCACGTTTATCATAATTTCAAAACAGAAGCAACACCACCAACGACAATAATAGCAAAGGAAACATTGGAAAACGATACCTTATCTTTGGCCTTGGCTTCGGATTAGGCATGTGCATAGCGCTCATGTTAGTTAAGTTCTCTTTTATAGCCTGCATTTTTTTTTTCCTTTCCTCTTATCTTTCCTTTCTTGATTACTATACAAATCCGACTAGATGTTTAGATGAAGATATATATAAGGATAGCAACCCAGTAATTACAAAGGGTTGTTGGCACATGTCAAGCATGCGAGAGTTGGATGCTCACAAGAAGAGTGTCCTTATAATTTATATCCATTGGAATTTTCTGTAGTAGATATCATTCCTCTTGACAATCAAATTGAGATTTGCAATTGTGGTATGTCTCATGTAATGAGTTTTCAAAAGTAAAAGGGTTTAACAACATTGCCAAGAAGATGCTCAAGACAAAGAAAAATATTTTGTATCTATTAGTATAGTTGTTCATAACATTAGCACTAAACCTTCCAATTGCTACTATTACTTTCTGTAATTCTATATATCTCGATTAATCCTAGATGGGTTGAATATGATTTATAAAAGTTTTTCAATTCGTTTGATCCAAAGGTTGTCCAATTAAATTGTTTCAATTAATCCCAAACACTTTACACTGTAAACACTATTAAATGATTCTAAGAATGATGTCCTAAGTATTCAATTGACAATGAGTTGCAAATCAAAGTATTCACAAGATGATTGGAAGTGCAAGTGTGCTCAATTAAATCAATTTGCAACTTACAGGTGTTCATGCATCAATAAAGATATTAAAGATATAGAACAAACACGACAAACATGCAATCACATGAGACAAGATGTATAGTGGTTCAACACGATGGCCTATGTCTACTTTCCAATACTCACGGCAGGGTGTATTGATTTTTATTAATAATTATACTAACTATTACAAGTTTAATCAACAAACTTAGTAATCATGATCTGTTGATCTCATACTCCCTCCAATGTCTCCGATAGAGGTGTTGCAACATACTCGATATCTCTAGTGATTGCCTTATGTCTGGTGTCATCGGTAGATGTCCTTAAGTGATGATTCAAATTGTTTGTAGTGTGGTGCTTAGCCTCTCAATATAACAATATGACTAGTTGGTTCACACCGGTAAGGAGAACTCCAAAATGGATTTCCAAGGAACAAGCCCTCTAAGGCTTCTTTATTGAATCAAGAGCCTTCCTTCTAGACTTGGTGCAGAGATTTTCCAATCAAATGCACCCAAGTCACTCTCACCTTCTCTCTAAATAGTTTTTCCTAATTTTCTTAAGAATACCCTTTAAGGGTTTCATTCTAAAGAGTAATTTCAATGTGGATTGCTCAAGAATGCATTTAAAATATTGTAGAAGGTGTTCAACCCCTCTTTTAAATAGTATTAGCTTTATAAAGTCGAGTTCTAACCAAACAAGGGCTCTTAATGGGCAAAAATAATGGTCAAAATTGTTACCATTAGAAAACCTGGGGACCATGTGAGCTCACCTCGAGGCTTGAACGCTCAGGGTACCCAGGTAGGAGTGCTTGTGGGTATCCTTGAGTGCTCACGGTACCTTAACCATAATTTCTAGAAATTGGGAAGTTTCTGGAAAATCTCAGGCCGAGCACTCGCTGACCAATTGAGCGTTCGCGTGGTCACACGAAGGTTCGCTCTACTTAGTTCCTGAATTTTGATGTTTTTAATCCTTTACTCTTTAAAGATCCCTTTGGGCATCTTGATTGATTTCTATTAGGTCTTCTAAGTTATACCTAGGGTCAACCATGGTCTTGGGTTCTGCAAGCACATACACACATCAACTACTTAGTCACATATACCTTGTTTACCTACTGAGCTTGGAATCGATGTGTTGGCTATCATTGGCGGTCTCTGGAGTTCTTCTCTTGATTTGAACATGACTTGCATCTCTTAGACACTTTTCTTGTCTTGGTGATGGTCTTCACACTGGACACTTATAGGCATGTTATAAATTATATTTGATATCTTGGTCTATACACCTAGACTTTGAATGACATTGGCAATAAAATACATGACTTAACACTATTAAGAAAACATTTTCTACAATGCATATTGTGAAATGTAGGCTACGCAATTGAATGAGAGATGATTGGATGAATGTTTAATCACTTATATTGAAAAAAATGTTTTTAATAGCATTGACAACGAGAAGATCATTCAACGCTTTTAGAACATGAGGCTTTGTCATAGACAATTGCCACTATAATTGTATATGAATTTTTAGTGGCCAATTATTTCTTTAAACGAATGGTTAACAGTTGTAAATGACTTTTTAATGAGAATTATTTCTTTGAGTAAACGATACACACTTTAGTATATTTATAGTTGTTTTTTTTAACTTGCCCCCTTACAAGAAAATACTGGCTCCATCCTTGGAAACAAGGCAAGGTGGAGAATGCTGTGTTTGTCTTATTTTTCAACCATTGGATTGGTATGTAATCCAATTGATGAGATTAACTAACTAATTAGAAGTATTATTTAATTAGGAGTATCATGTCCTTCTTGTAGATAGAACAGGGACATATGAGAGGGCTCCCTATTTAAGTGAGTTTCTCAGTATGAAAAATGGTGGTAACTGTTTTGTATTTTCTTCTCTAGGTTTTCTCTTTAGGGGTTTCTTTAAGGTGAAAAAACGATTATGGTATAACAAATTCTTGGGTTTTTTAGGGCTTTGGCTTCAGGTTTTCTTAGGGCTCATTCTTGTTAAAGTAGGACTGAAGAAAGTCAAAATTGATGCTTCTAAGTCTACATAAACCTTTATAATCTTTCTATGGTATTTTTCAACATATATGGAGATGTTTCTAAGGCTAATTTGACAAGCGCTGGGACCACTTGGAACATTGAAAAATTCAATCCTTTTTACTGCTCGCCACATTATTGGCCTATCATTTCCTCAGTCGGCAAGACATTGATTGACACTTGGAAGTGTTTATGAATTTGCTCTCTTTTTTACCACCTACTTTTTCAACTGAACACTTTTTTGGATGTTTTTACCCTCCAAATCAACTTGTCAGTTTATAAATCACCATAGACATAGACTTTTTCACCACAGAACATTTGTTGGGTTTTGGGCTTATTCCAATTTTTAGAAATAACATTATTTCAACAAGCAAAATATGTCTTTCTTTTTTTCAACAAAAACAAAAAGAACAAAGGTAAATGAACTGAATTTCTCCAATACCAGGCAATTTTACCAAAACGGTAGAACATGACTCATGTAGATGATTCAAAAAAAGGGAATAATGGACGGTGGTGATAATTTCTTCGGCATCCATTATTCCTAAGATTTTTTTTTATTTTTTTTGGACTAAGTGGATAAACTGTTAAGAGACCAAAATAAATATCATAGAAACTTGATATAAATGAAAGCACATAAAAACTTAGCTAAGACGAATAACACCACAGTCACAGAACTCATGTTTTTTTGGTTCTGTGTCAGAGTTAGAAGAAGAATTTTCTTCTTCATCTATCTCATTGACTCTTTTAGAGTTGCAGTTGCTGGCAAAGTGTCCCTTTTTGTGACACTTGTAGCATGTAGGGATTTTCCCCTTCTTTTCCTTGGAAAAGTGTTTGGGTTTATCCTTAGACTTATAAGAATTTTTGGAAAAGTGTTTACGAGGAGGACTATAAGATTTTCTCTTATAGTATGAATGCTTTGGTTTGGGTTGAAAACGAGATTTTATCTTTCGTTTTCGAGAAGGATTTTTTAAATCCTCAAGACCAAACTGGTAACAGAAATTGCCTAGCTCATGACGAGCAAATTTCTTTTCATTCTTAAGCTGTTCTTTAAGCCTAAGATCATTGCAGAGAGAAAGGCCAACTTGATTGACCTTCTGGATGATCTCACCGTAAGAGAGACGGTTGAGATCCATTTGGGTTCCACCTTGCTCATCTACAATTTTTTCTTTGACCTTTTTGGCAAAGAGAGGCAGTAGGCCTGCAATGAAACGTTCCTTCCAAAAATCGTTGTTACACGAGTCTAATTGAAAGACTTTGGAGAGGAAAACGTCTTTGTACCAGCAGAATTCTATCAGTGTTTTACACCGAAGGTTCTGGAGTTGTTCTCTAATCCGGATTTGACCATCAATACCACGACCAATTTGATCGTATATATTAATGACCAACGCGTAGACACCATTGGGAATCATTTGTCCCTGGGCATTGCTAATTTTTTCGCCAGTGCGCCGGTCTACCTGAACAGATCCGACAATTGCTTGTCTCTGTTCTTCTGTGAGATAATAATCCCACCAGCCTTTAAGCTGTCCGGAAAAGGAGGCTACTATAAGCCATACGCTGGATTCTTCACCGTTGCCCCGTATTTTTCAGGCATTTGCATATGCCAGCATGTTATGGCCTAAGGTGGCAATATGATATTCTTCAGATAACTTGATGGGTTCACCACCTTTATTTAAGCCATAAGGAGCAGCCTAGACTCTTGTTGAAAAACGTCCCAAATGTCCTAACCTTGCCAAACCAAAAATGTATAGAACTCCGTCAAATCAAAACTAAACAAAACGGGACTTGTCCCAATAGATTACCCATAGACGACCACTCCTTTATGAGAAAATGGTCTGAAACCTCTTGTAGTGCCATAGATGTACGATTTTCTCAAATTGGGCCCTTTTAGGTTAACAACACAAAAATTTGAAATGCTGCAAACTATGCATCAAAATTTTTTGTAAAAATAACCATAATTACCAGGACACTGAGATCTCTCAAAACTCTAACTTCCCTGTCAAAGACGATGGTACGGATGCTGATGTCAGCGTATGATCATGCTGACGTCAACACCTCCCCCTGACTTGAGCGTTTCCGATTGCTCTCTCCAGCTCTAATATCAAGTTGAAATACCTTTATGTTTCTTATATTGATGATATTGAGTGAATTATAGAAGAAGATGAAGAGGAATAGAGAATAAAAGAGAGAAGAGAACATGTTAGACACAACCGTATGAGTATTTGTATCTCATACGTTGGTATTTATATTTGTAGAGAGTTTGTTAGTAGTACATACTGTATACCAAAAAGTATGGGTATATAATACTCTTATTACATAAATACCCCTGCATATAGTATTTCAATATGTGCTTTGTTTATATTCTTAAGGCTGATTGATCTAAGTTAGATCCTAAAGCCTTAAAATATGTCTTCTTGGGCTCCACCTTTGATCAGAAAGGGTACATGGGCTATCATTCCCCCTCCCGTAAACGTTTTGTTTCCATTGACGTGATGTTTTTCGAGTTGGTCCCTTCTCTTCTAGACGGTCTCATCTTCAGGAGGGGCATGATGTTGGTGTTAAAGATGAGTCATTCCAATGTCGGTTCCTCCATATATTTTTGATTGTGGTAGCCACAATAGTTTTAATGGACAAAGTGCTCAAGGGGAAATTGCTAAGAAGATGACTACTAAGAAACATGGTACTCAAGGGGAGGCTACCAAACGATCAAAAGATCTTTAAGTATATGTCAAGTGGAAGGGAACAATTGGACATCCTCATACATCTCTCTAGGAATCTTCTTTAGATTCAACTGATCAAGGTAATCCATCATATTCACTTCCTACATTTGACTTGAATCTTTCTATTGCTCTTCGAAAATGTGTCTGCACTTGTATACATCGTCCTATTACTAACTTTGTTTCCTATGATTCTCTTTCACCTTGAAATAAAGCTTTTGCCACTTTTTCCTCAATCTTTATTCGTGGCAATATTTCTGAGGCACTCTTTCATGTACTATGAAGAGGTTATGATTGAAGAGATGAATGCATTAGAGAAGAATTGTACTTGGAATTATGTTGGTCTTCCATGAGGTAAATCTACAATTGGGTGTCAGTGGGTTTTCATGGTGAAACTCAAGTCAGATGCATCAGTTGATAGATACAAGGTCAGTTTGGTTGTGAAGGAGGTATACTCAAACATATGGGATCAATTATCAAGAAACATTCGCACTTGCAACGAAGATGAATTCCATACGTATCCTTATTTCACTAATAGTTAACAAAGGGTGGCCTCTTTTCTAGCTGGACGTTAAAAATACTTTTCTTCATGGAGAGTTAAAGGAGAAAGTCTACATGAAACCGCCTCCAGACTTTTGTCATTCTACTGCTAAAGGAAAATTATGCTGATTAAGGAAGATGTTGTATGGATTGAAACAATCCCCAAGGGCTTGGTTTGTGCGGTTCAATAATGCTTTGAGAAAAAAGGGATATAGACAAAGTTAGGTTGATCACACTTTGTTTATTAAACATAAGGGAAGTGGTTTGACAACACTTACTGTATATGTAGATGATATTGTTGTGACGGGAAATGCCTTTCATGAAGTAGAGAACCTAAAGAAATATTTGAGTCAAGAGTTTGAAATCAAAGATTTGGGATTACTACAATACTTTCTGGGGATTGAAGTAATTCATTTGAAGAGAGGTTTCTACCTTTCCTGATGGAAATATGTGTTGGATCGTCTTAGTGAAGCAAGAATGTTGGGCTGCAAAATTTGTGATACTCCAGTTGATTGCAATCATAAACTTAAAGAAAGATGATGGTGAAAGACTGTTTGAGGTTGGCAGATACAAAGGCTGGTTGGAAAGTTAATATATTTAGCCTTGGCTATGCCTGATATTTCATATGTTATAGGTGTAGTCAGCCAATTTATGCATGCACCTAATATAGTACATCTTAAGGCTGCATATATAATTTTAAGGTACTTGAAGAAGAATCCAGAGTTGGGATTTCTGTATACAGTGAATGGTACATTGAGAGTTGAAGCTTATTTGGATGTAGATTGGGCATGTTCTATTTCCGACAGAAGATCTACTTCGGTGTACTGCTACATTTATGGGAGAAAATGTTGTTACTTAGATGAGTAAGAAACAAACTGTAGTTGCCAAATTGAGTGCTGAAGTTGAGTTCAGCGCCATGGCACATGGAGTTTGAGAGCTCCTGTGGATCCTAGGAATGTAAGCTGACTTGGGATGTGTTGTTAAAGAATCAGTGAGTCTCTATTGTGACAAGAAGGCAGTTATATGTATTTTTTTTTTATAGATAAAGTAGGATTATATTAAAAGAGCCCACAAGGAGCAAAATGCATGAGAGATACACCACCCCAGGGGGCCAATAAGCTAAAAAACAATGGAGTCCCACTCAAATATCCAATCCTAAAATCGAAGCTTGGAGAAAGCCGGATGTATATGACTCCAAGAGAAAAGAAGAGAGATTATCTCAACCAAGAGAGCTGCTTCATCCATGCTTTGAGATTCAAAGATCCACCCTCCTGTTTTTCTCACACCAAAGGGACCAGCAAACAGCGAAAGGTAGCCATTTCCATAGCTCTCCACCATGAGGAGACAAGCCGCCCTAATGTTTTGGCTCCATTCCTGCACAAGATATGCCACCAAAGAGCGCTGAACCCATACCCTTCTAAATTTTTGCATGCATCTACCCCACACACCGTGAGCAAAACTACAATGCAGAAAGAGATGATCACACGTCTCAACCTCCTGGCAACACATGCTACATCTATTTACAAGCGGAATTCTCCAGGACTGAAGAAGGTCTGGAGTTGGAGGTTTTCCATGGGAAAGAACCCAAAGAAAAAATGCCACTTTATAGGGAACCTTAGAGTTCCACAAAAATTTGTCACGGCATTGAGAGGGCCAATTGCCAATCAGCAACTTATAGCATGAGGAGACTGAGAAATCCCCATCAGAATCACCTTGCCACACTCTTTGGTCTTCAACGTTGCTGTTAATCTTTGAATTCTCCAGTATTTGCATTAGATCAGCCACCTCCCCTATCTCCCAGTCATTGAGGTTTCTTCTTAGATGAAGCTGCCAACTTACCATGCTACCACTATGAATGAAATGCTGATTTATTGATCCGTCGTTTTTGCCCACTAATTGGAAGATTGATGGAAAGACAATCTTCAGAGGAACCACACTACACCACACATCCTTCCAAAAAAGCACCGTGTCCCCTCTGCCCACTTTAAAAGCCACATTCTTGCGAAAGAATTCATAACCCTTGGCAATCCCTTTCCAAAGGCCGGATCCAAAAGCTCCACGGGGGGTCTTACTATCCCATCCCATCTCCCGGAGACCATAGTTAGAACTTAGTAGCAATTATCCTCCGCTACAGAGGTGAATAGGCATGACCACACCAAGCACATAGAGGTGAATAGGCATTTTTTCAAGGACAAACTTCAAGCAGGGAAGATTTCTACACCCTATTTACAAACAGGGGATCAACTTACTGAACTTTTTATAAAAGGTTTAAGTTCACCACAACTTCGTGACTTTGTAGCCAAGTTGGGTATGAGTAGTATCTACATACCAGCTTGAGGGGGAGTGTAGAGATATAAGAGTGCTTATACTTGAGGGTATTTATGTCTTTGGGCTATTCTGTGAGGGTATATATAGTTATATGTGTATACATGGTATTTATGTTCATTCCAACAAAAAATATATATAATGAAATATATATGGAGAGAACCTAATCTCTCTCTACACGATTCCTTCTCCACTCATTTTCTTTTTATTTTTCCTCCTTTTTTAATCGACCTTGGTAAACAACTTATACATGTAATTATACGGTATAACCAAGGTTTAGTTCAGGATATTCCATGTATTTCTGTCAAGTTTAAATAAATAGAGTTTGAGAGAGATCATATACTCTCCATACGATCTCCATATGTATTTGCTCATTTCTCCCTTTTCTTCTTCATTTCCTGAACCTAGAAACCCTAGATCTATGACAAATAACATTCCTAAGATCATTTGAACTTGGTATTAGAGCTCAAATCATACTAATCTCTAGAATTTTCGAAATTTAGTGCTGATGTCAGCAATTCGTACAGTTGGTGTAAGCAATCCACACGGATTGCTACAGTGACAGGAAAATCACATATCCTAGTAGAGCAAGAATTAAGGTATTTTTCAGCATTTATTGACGAGTGGAAGAATGTTTTGAAGATTTTTTTTTTGTTGAAAAAAAAAATCTCATCTCAGGTTTTTCTATCCTATGATCATTTAGGAGTCTTTCAATGAGGTTTGTTGGTTGCTTTTAGTCTTATTGAAAGTCTGGAAGAGAATGAAACTGATTTTATATCAATTGGATCAGATTTAAGAGTTTTGTATGTATATTTCTGATGTATATTGTCCACCCTACTCAGATTGTGCAATTTCTGAGTTTATTTTCTATAATCAATGGATCTGATGGTGATTATGCAGCTGTTCATTAATTAATTCACATTGTTATTTGTTTTGTGTGCATGAAACTAGTTTGAAGTTATTGTGGGGATGTTACTTAATGTTTGGTAGTTATTGTTTGGTGTTTTTTCTACTATATGAGTTTTGGGGGTTGTACAACCCTGAGTTGTGAACTGTATAGACTATGCAGTCTTGATATGGTTCCATATGGCTGCTGTGTTGGTGGAAGAGCCATTGACATTCAGTAATCTAAGCTAACTATGGACTACACAATCGGGTGGGATGCCAGATATGCCATGTGGGTAGAATCTACATAAACTATCATCTATGCGTCCTCTCTTTCTTCTTTCGTTGTTTATGATGTAGGCTTTGGACATAGAATACAATCTTGGAAGCACTTATGGTTTGTCCCTTTAGGCTAGGTTCCCTCGTCTTAACTCATGTTCTTGTTATAATGAACGTCCAATTTTTTACGTTTTATCTAACTCATCCAATTTAACCTGCTGAGGGGCATTTGAGATTTTGAAGTGGAGGAAGCATCCTCGTTGTACTTCTAAAGGACGTGTTCATATCTGAGAGTGAACAAGACTATAGAATTTGGTGTCTTGAACTCATGGAATCTTCACTGCTAAATCCCTTTTTACAGTTCTATGTAGTGGTTCTCTAAGCATTAAAACATTACCATTTAAAGTTATTTGGAAATCACGGCCCTTCTAAAATACAGTGAGTGGGAGGTTTCTGACATGAAGGTTAGTACCTGTGATATGCTTAGAGAAGATGCAAAAAAGTATCGTTATTCATAAAAAAAAAAAAGATGCAAAAAAGTGGTTGATTTGTCTTCACATTTGCCTCATGTCCAAGAAGGATGGGAAGTCTGTAAACCATCCTTTTATTTCTTGGTCCTTTGCTCAAGAGATTCACTGCCATTTCCTGGAATTGTTTGGATTGCAGTGGGTGGCTTCAAACGTTGTCAGTGACTTGATGTGGATCTGTCTTCATGCCCCTTTCTGGAGGAGAGGTAGATTTTGTAGAGATGTGTGTTGGTGCCTTGGTGTTGTATTCTAGGGTATATGGGAGGAGAGGAGCTCCAAGTTTTTCAGGACCATTTGCACTCCAAGAGCTTGTAGAGTTGATCATTATCAGGATAGCACGTTGGGCCATCATAGAGGATCTCTTTAGAGGCTATTCTAAAGATCTCATAATGAGGGATTGGTTCAAGGCTGTTAGAACCAACCCTTGATCTTCGATGATTGACACCCTTAGAACCAACATTTTTTATTTTTTTTTGAGAGAGATTAACGGGTGAGACTTTATTGAAATAGCAGAAAGAGACAACCTTAGAACCAACCTTGCATCTTCGCTGATTGTTAAACTTAGGACCCCTTACCCTGAATTCCATTAGGTTAAACTTCTATGGGTGTTTAGAGGGAATCCAGGTCCATTTGGAATTGTAGGCGTCTCAACTCTCAAAGTATAGCTCAGGTAGTCATCTTTGCTTTTTCTTAGTGATGGCAAGGAGTTGGGTTTGGCATGGTTTTGGTCAAACCCAAACTCGACTCAATTGAGCCTAACCCACCCTGAACCCTGGCCAGACTGTGATTGGGGTGGGTGAGATGGGGCAAAAAGTGGGATGAGGTGTGGATCATAGTTACCAGAGCAAGAAGCAATGCAAAAGCGAAAAGCAGGAAGCAAGGATCAATAAATCCTTGGGAGAATTGAGGAATGATTAAGAAGCGACTGAAGAGTGAGTAGGAAGCGCTTCGAAGCAATTGGGGAAGTGATCAGGAAGTAAGTAAAGTGCAATCTAGAAGCAATTTCAAAATTAGGAAAAAAGTATTATGAAATAACTGTGAAATGAGATGAAAACAATAGGTTGATTACTTATGGAATAACAATAAGTCTACCTCTTACCAAAAATAAATAAATAAATAACAATAAGTCTAACACCCATTGAGTACACCGATAATGATTGATTACTAATAAGAACTAAATAACAATAAGTTACAATCGATAAGTATAACTACATTACAATAAAGTGAATAAACTCATTAAAGTAATAAACAAACCTAAAACTATACCGTGCAAGCAACAATGAATCATGACATATAAATCAATAGGCAGACCACGTTTGTTATTAGTCGGGCCAGCCATACCTTAGGTGTTGCCTTACATAATATTTTTGTAGATTATTAGGCATCTTAGGGTTAGACTATAGAAGACCTTGTATATAAACCATCGGATTTGAATCTTTATTATTTGATTGGAATTAAATAATTAAACCATAAAATCAATAAAATATCTTTTTTGGCTACAAAATCAATACTAAATCTTATAGAAAATGTATTATTCAATGCCAATTGCATAGTGTTTACATTGAAAAAAAAAATTATAGTTTTGCTTCGTTGATCACTTCTCAGTCAGTTCTCCAAATGTTTCTACTCACTTCTCTATATGATTTCACATGCTTCCCTAAATTGCTTCCACTCTTCCTCAATTGCTTCACTACGCTTCGAAACTCTTCTTGTGCGCTTCAATGCTTCCTGTGTGCTTCCCACTACTTGGGGAAGCAGATGGAATTGGCTTCTGAAACAAGCTTCCCACCTTGTACCAAGCTTCCCTGCAACTATGGGGTGGACTAGTGCAAGAGTGATGGCTAATTAAGCTTCAAGAAGAAACGAAATCCATAAAAAAAATTATATATAGAAAAGAGAGAAACGTAGAGAAATACCCCTCAAGCACCTAAATTTCTCCTCTTAAATTTATGGGTTGGAAACCCAAACCCTACACAGATTCTCTCTCTCTTTTTTTTTTCAAAACCAGACCCAATATTTTATTAGCTCATACCAAAGCTGTCCCAACAGAGTGGGCCTGGCCATCCAATTAAGCTGTCTCCTTGCCATCCCTACTTTTTTTGGTCCAATAGACGATGGAAGTTCTACAAGTGCAGAGACTCTTCACCAGGGATTAAGGCTAGCCGAGTCTTTGGGATTTCAGTTTTTGGTTGTTGTGGGTGATTCCTGCATTGACATTGATTGGCTTCAGAGTTTGTGCAATGGGCCTTGTAGATGATCACAGTTAATTGAAGAGCCACGTATGAGGTTGAACATCTCATTCCAATGGATTCCTAGGTTTGTCAATTCTGTACCAAATGATCTTTGCCAAGATTGATAATGTGATATTTGTGCAATAGCGTAGACCATCTCTTCCAGTGTATTTCAATTGTACTTGGTTTTTGGCTGCCTTAGACCTATGTTGGGGAGATTTATTATGTATCCTTTCTCTTTCTTTTAATAATATCTTTGTTTTCCATCAAAAATAATTTTATTTATCACAATCGTTATACAACAAAAACAAAAAGAAAAAAAAATGCATTACTTTATGTCAGTTGCCATAACCATTTAGTAATGGTTTAGCATACTGACATAATTTGTTGCAGTACAACTGCAATATAACTTTCCGACTTATTCAAGAAACAAAAAGATTTTTTGTAGAATAATCATCAGCTTCTGAACATTTATTGAAATAAGATAATGAAATTGTGCCCAGATTTTTTCTAATACGAAATAATTGCTGTCTACCATTATGATCATCCATTCACAGCTGGTTTGGTGCTTCTGCCACTCCATAACCTGATTGTGAATGACTTATCACTTGGATTCCGATGTATCCTTGAATAATAAGATTATTCATTAAAATCATATATTATCATCGAGATATTTATAGTGAATTAAGGGCTCAGTTAGTTTGGGGAATTAACCATTATCTGTATTCCACATGGACTTTGAACAGGTGCGATGTCTATAGCTTTGGAGTCATTCTATGGGAGCTTGCAACTTTGAGAATGCCTTGGAGTGGAATGAACCCAATGCAGGTGGTCGGTGCAGTGGGTTTCCAGAAACGACGGCTTGACATCCCAAAGGAAATTGATCCCCTGGTTGCAAGACTAATTTGGGAGTGTTGGCAGACGTAAGTTGAAATGTCACACACTCACACTGACTGCTGCTGCTGACACATGTTTAGAGACTCGCTACTTCATTGACTGAACTGTCCTTTTGAATCTTAAAAATCTATCTTCCATCTTAATTTAATGCTCTTGGAATCCTGCTCTTATCCAGTGATCCAAACTTGCGCCCCTCATTTGCACAGCTCACAACAGCTCTCAAGCCATTGCAGCAGCTTGTCATCCATTCACATCAAGACCAGCAAAGCTCTCCTGTGCAGCAGATCTCAGTAAATTCTACACCTTAAAAAGTGTCTCAGCTTCTGAACTGTGAATAAGAAAAAGAAACAAGCTGTTGCTTTTGTGGGGTGAAGGTACATATGGGAATTGGAAAAAAATAAAATAAAAAAAAAGGAAAAAAAGGAGGCTTTTGGGCATTGGTTCTTTGATCATTATACGTGTTTGTGCCACATGTAAGGCTGCAGTGGCTTTGTACAGCAGTGTTCATGTTTTTATTCCTGAGAAATTGAAACTATGGGCCATATATATATATATATATATTACTTTGTAGAGGGGAATCGTCATGGGACTATAATCCCATGTAATGTTAATAGTTCTGATTGTAGATTTGATGAAATGGATGAAGGTTTTACTTGGTGTTGCATAAATTATACAAGTAATGTGTTATTCTCCAAGGGTCCAATGCACTATAAAATGCTAAAATCCCATGTAATGCCAATAGATCTGATTGTAGATTTGATGAAATGGATGAAGGCTTTACTTGGTGTTGCATAAATTATGAGTAATGTGTTATTCCCCAGGGATCCAATGCACCACAAAATGCAGATGGCTCTGTTGCTGTCTAATACTGTACACACACACACACACACACACTCGGAAATAGCATGATATTAATTCATTTAATTGATATTCTTTTGCCTTGTGATTTTTGTTCCTGTATTGTTCACTGTCTATTGCATCCTCACATACGAAATGAGCTATTTGACGGGAGCAAATGCACAACCAAGAAGTATCGTCTAGCTCTCAACATGCACATGCACATGCACATTCACATTCCTCAGCTATGAATAGATGTAGCTTTTTATGTTGGTAAGCCTATGCGGTTTACCCACAACAACAAACCACTGGCCCAGTTCCTTATTGGAAGAAAATGTCCTGTGATGAAAATGTATCTGTAGTGTATGGTGAATGACAAGCTGACATGTGTAGTTTTTGGGGTTAAAAGCGTCCCAAAAAGTGTTGTGATGAAAAAGTAGGTGTTCAAAGAGACCAAATTAAAAAACCCGTCATGTGTCAATCAATGGAACGCTTATAGAGGTCTATGTCAACACATACAATCATTTTCTTTCTTATTTCCCTTCTCCCTATAAAAAAAGGGCAAAAAGGAAAAGAAGAACATTGTCAGGGAAAGATAAAGATCATTGATATGTTTCAGGATTTCTATCATGTTTATGGTTAATAACAGGGTTTTGTACTTGTTAAATTAATCGTTCGACAAAACAATTTTTTTTAAGAAGACAGTGAAGAGCAACAATTTTAAATGTATTCAATTTCTCATAAATCCATATTAATCTATAGGGAGGAGCTAAAGGCACCTCCAAAAGTGCTCTCCACACCTCTTTTTTAAAACTTTTCAAAATTTCAATTTATACCTATGATTAAAATGACCTTTCTAACCCTTCTAACCTAAAAGCAAATAGAAAAAGAAAATTCTCTCCACACTTCCCTTGGTTAACCCTTCACACCCTCATTTTAAAATCAAATTCCCACCATCCACATTCCCTCTCTCTCCAAGATCAAATCCTACTATTTTTTGACACTTATTGCTATTTGAAAGCGTTGTAATCGCCCAATAAATCATCAAAGAGTTGAATCGAAGTAGGAGAATCAGTCAACGATACGTATTTTGCATTTTTCAATTTTTTTTTTTGTCTCTTGTTCAGCCTTACAAGGTGGAACAAAATGGCTTTTGTTCGGACCTAAATGTCTTTAGGTCTGAGCAAAAGACTTCTTGTTCCAACCTTGAGGTTGGAACAAAAACCTATTTGTTCGGACCTAAATGTCTTTAGGTCTGAACAAAAGACTTCTTGTTCCAATCTTGAGGTTGGAACAAATAGACTTTTGTTCCAACCTTAAGGTCCGAACAAAAGCTAGTTTGTTTCAACCTTGAGGTTGGAACAAAAACTTTGTTGTTCCAACCTTGAGGTCCAAACAAATAGACTTTGTTCCAACTTCAAGGTCTGAACAAAAGCTAGTTTGTTTCAATCTTAAGGTTGGAACAAAAGCCTTGTAATTTTTTTATTTTTTGAATGCGTATATTGATAATTTTTTGTGATGTTCCAATTGGAGGGCGATGTTTCAACCGAATTAAACAAGGTTTCCATCGATATGGTAATGGATTATACTAGTGAGTTTAGCACGTATGAGGTAAAGTTGTTTTAATTTGTTTTGAATTATTGTGCAAAGATTGTTTGAATTATTGTGTTTCGATTTTGATGTTATTGTTTTTTGTATAGATAGTCAAGAGCCGAGCATACTTATGTAAGTGGGCGGCCGAGGTTGGGCAAAGAAATGGTTTTGTCATTGTCACTAAGAAGTCTGATTTTGGTGGTTCCTAAAAAAAACCAAGAATTACCCTTCAATATGAGAGGAGTGGGCAGTACAGAGAGCCTAAGAAATGTAAAAAGTGAAATAAGCCAAAAAAACATGTGGTGTCAGGTACCAATAAATGTGGATGTTCGTTTGAATTGAAGGGTAAAAAGCTACCCTCTCATGATGATTGGATTTTGTTAATAGTATGTGATGTGCATAATCATTCGGCTGCAAATCATCTCGAGTGACATTCATATCTTGGAAGACTATCAGAAGAAGAAACTTCATTGTTGGTTGACATGTCTAGGAGTATGGTCGTCCAAAGGATATTTTGGCTGCACTGAAACAAAGAGACCCCTTAAATGTTACCACATTGAAGACAGTATGCAATGCATGACATAGACATAGAATGGCGGAGAAGAGTGGAAGATCTCAAATGCATTAACTACTGGGATAGTTGGCAGAACATAAATACATTGAGTGACATAGAAAAATAGATGATATTGAAACCGTGACTAATTTTTTTTGGGCACATGTACTCGGTCTGTTTGGAATTAATGTGTGCATTTCTGTATGTTTTGATCATGGATTGCACCTACAAGATGAATAGGCGTCGTATGCCCATTTTGGAGATTGTTGGATTGACATCCACTGACATGACCTTCTCTGTAGCTTTTGCATATCTCCAATATGAGAGAGAAGATAACTTTGCATGGGTACTGAGTGTTTTACGTGGTGCGATGGATGGTAGTGCTCATCTTCAGGTTATTGTGACAGACAGGGAGTTGGCTCTAATAAATGTAATCTTTACAGTGTTTCCCAATGCTACACATTTATTGTGTAGATGACACATCAGTAGGAATGTTTTTGCGAAGTGCAAGAAGATGTATTTGACAAAAGAGAACTGGGACATGTTCATTATGAGTTGGAACCTATTGGTGTTGTCAAGCGACATAAGAAGAATACTTTTAAAATCTTGCATCATTGAATCACAAATTCAACACTTATCCGGATGCACTCAAATATGTCCGAAGCAGTTTGCTAGACATATATAGAGATAGATTTGTGGATGCTTGGATATATCGATGGATGCATTTTGGGACTACTCTTATTCGGATGCACTCAAATATGTCCGAAGCAGTTTGCTAGACATATATAGATTTGCGGATGCTTGGATATATCGATGGATGCATTTTGGGACTACTACGAAAAATAAAGTTGAAAGTGTGCATGCAAATCTAAAGAAGCAACTTAGATCGAATAAATGAGATTTTGAGTCTTCTTGGACTAGTATACATATGTTGCTTGAGTTGTAGCATACAAGCATAAAAACATCTTTTTAGAAGAGTAAGATAGTCGTCAAATACAACTTTAAGCCTTTCGAATTTAAAGAGCTTCGAGCTAACATTTTCATAAAGGCAATGAAGATAGTTTTATTTGAGATGAATTGGACAAACTTTGTTGGTGTTGATGTTGTTGTATGTGGTTGTGTTTGTCGATGCATGTATGAGTTGCCATGTGCACATGAGATTGCACAGTACATGAGAGAAGGTCGCCCTATTCTTCTTAATTCTATATATCTGCATTGGTGTAAGCTTGAAATGCTAAATACCTTAACCTAGTCATGGCAACATTTGGATTATACTGATGATGTGAAGATGTTTGTGTGATAGTTGAATGAATACGATCCCACATGAAAGTTACAAATGCTGAAGAAGTTGAGAGATATAGTAGTACCAGACAGTTCACATATGATAGAACCAGAGGTGAAGACAACTACACGAGGTCACTCACACATGAAGATTGATACATCTACACAACATGAACTGTTTACATTCAAATTTTATCTTCCGTGTAGGATAGTCATTCCCCACTGGGAACTATAGTTACGACTGACACTCCGCTGCAATCTTGTCAACTACAACCTAAGAAGAGACCGAAGGAGAAGGTAATTTATATTTTAATAACAATGTAAATTACCTCTTGTTTGTTTATTTAACATATTATATTTCCTTGATTCTTTTATAGGTATTTTGAACCCGTTCAGTGACGAAACACATGTCAACAACATTCATTGAGGCATTTCTAGCAGAGTTAAAAGTCTTGTATTGGAATTACTAAAGATGTGACGGCTAATGGAAATTGTGAATTCAGGGTAATTGCTAGATTGCTGGGATGTCCCAAAGAAGGTTGGCGACAAATTAAATTGAATTTGTTAAATGAGTTGTATAGTCATTTGCTACATTATGAGTAGATGTACGGAAGTTGTGAGTAAGTTGATGAGATCATACGTACACTATCATCATGCCTTGATGACTTTTTAGATAATGACTATTGGATGATCATGCTAGATTGCGGACATCTCATAGTATCGCGTTATGATGTGGTCTTATATCACTTGAGTATGCAATGATGCCTAACCTTCCTGCCACTTAGATTAAATCCATTGTCTACAACTGACTGTTAAGAAATTGCTATCGGGTTTGTAAATGAAAATCATTTCATTTAGGTCTTTGTTGTTACCCATTCAATTATGTTGTTATTATAATTGTTTTGAACATTAAGTAATGTTATCATTTTGTTGCAGGTCTTCTTATTGCCAGATCATTCTATTCTGTCTATAGCGACGAACTGGTATCGGTATCGATAATTCATTGTAGCTAGATGAGAGCTTCCAACATATCAACTCCGAATACAACAATTTAGAGATATTGTTAGTTCTGATGTTGCCATAGAAGAGATGATAGATTTAGATGATTGATGTATTCAGTGATTGTATTTGAACGGTTCTTTTTAGAATAAAAATATGTTGTATTTAGTAATGGTTTTATGGGTTTCTTGAGTATGGTAGTAGACGGTTTCGAAAAATCGGTGGAATACGTATTAAAAAAGACAACTTACAAAAAAAAAAAAATAAAAAAAATAAAAAAAAAATAGAGAATTAGGTCTTGACAATGATGAAATTATTTATTTGCCCAACATCGCCCATTCATTTACGTAACATTGCGATTGGAACATAACTAGACTACGAAAAAAATATAATATACACACTAAAAAAATGGGGCATTATGCCAAAGAACAAACCACTGCGCACAAACTAAAAAGATTCCAAAAAAAAGGAAAAAGGGGGGGGGAGCAGCCTGTTCGGACCTAGAGGTCTGAATAGAGGAGGCTCTGTTCCAACCTCCAGGTCCAAACAACCTACGCCCTTTTTTTTGCTTTTTTTGGAATCTTTTTGGTTTGTGCATAGTGGTTTTTTTTTGTTTGTATAATGTCCTATTTTTTTAGTGCGTATATTGTATTTTTTTCGTAGTCTAGTTGTGTTCCAATCATAGTGTTACGTAAATGGGTGGTCGATGTTGGGCAGAGAAATGGTTTCATCATTGTCAATGGGTATGCACGCATTATCAATGCACACACACATTATAGAGAGAATAGAGAAAAAAAATATAAGATAATAACTACGATTGACTCAAATGATATCAACAAAATATGATCATGCAAAGATAAGAAAATGTATTTTCATAAAAAAGATTGTGTTTGCATGTCTCTCTCTCTCATCTCTACTTTTTGTCCTTAGGGTGCTTGCGGAAGAAAGTGAGGCCAATACAGTTATCAGGAGTAGCTGGAGCAATGGGATCAATGGCTGAATCAAGCACAATCTCACCAATCAACTATCAAACCTCTTGAATCGTGTGGAGCATGTCCTCTAAAGGTATACCAAGACCACGATCGATGACATGATCCATAATCCCCAATGCATGTGTATAACTTGGATCAGGTGGCATCGATGGTGCATTACTATGTGAGGATTGATCCGCTCTCATACGTGGCTCGAAACGTGGGATTCTGCACGTACGGGTGGGATACACATGTATACCACTACATGTACTATGAAGTACAGTCCCCAAGAAATGAAGCTTGACTAGATCGCGCCCTATTGCTTAGCACGTGGTTATCCCAATTTTTCCACATTGTATCAATATAAGGATACTCGACCCGATACTACGTAGGTACAACACTGCACACACATCGATGTAGGGGCAATAGGGGGGAAGGAATATACTAGATCTGACTGAACTATCTTAGTACCTGGTTCGAATGATGAGGCTTGACCAAATCAAGGCACCTCTGCATGCCATGATAAAATGCAATATCAATAAATGGATATTTCGCTTTAAAGTCAGTGTTGTTGTATGGGGTCTAACACACCTGTAAAAATAAGTTAAAATGAATGTCAAATAAGTAATCAAGTCAATAGTTAAATCTATATAACTATAGTAAAGATCTACGTAATTGACGTAAATAAATGTATGTTTAATGTAATACCTTATTAATGTTTAATGCATCAAGTGTCTCTCGCATGATCTGCAAATTATCTCCAAGCGGCCTAGTCTCTTTTCGTGAAGTCCATTTGCAGACCCGTGGCTCATACCCGCTGTAAGATAGGTTGCGATTTGGTGTGATGTCGGGAAAGTGCTCATAAATCCAACCTTCCAACAGTGTGATATACCCTGCCATCTATTTCACATCCACCCGACTCGCCATTTTCAACTGATGATAGAGATAGGTTAGGATTGTAGCACCCCACGCATACTCCCGCACTTCCCACAGTCTTGTCAATAGCTTCAGATACATAACTTGCACTCGCGTAGCTAACTTGTCAGCGAATAGCATACAACCTAATAAAAATAACAAATAGCCCTTGGCTACACACTCAATTTGGTCTGGATCATTGCAGTCATTAACATTGTAAAACAAACCTCTTAGCCACTCTAACCGTATAAATATACCCCGAACGGCTCAAAGCTCCTCCGTTGCTTGCTCGGGCGACACTCCCAACTCAACAGCCACTAAGGTGGGCATCCTTAAATGGTAGCTCCTCGACGAGACTTGCGACAGTCTGGCCAACAACAAGAATCCCTAATAGACATGAGGCGTCGTCTAGAGAGATCATCATCTCCCTAAAAGGATTGTGAAAGTGTTTGTCTCCGGATACCATCTCTCCATTGACACCACTACCTTATTAACAAACTTATAAGATGCTGAAATCAATGGGTATAGGCTAGAAGTGGTGATCAATACTTTAAACATCTCGTTTAGAGGATCCTGATTCTCCAACACCCATTCTTTAATTTTTTGGGTGTGGGATATGCATTTCAGTGGTTCCCTCTCTTGTAATAAAAACAAACAGTGTTAAAAACAATAATAAATATAAATATTGGTAATTAACAACATTGAATACCAATAATAAATAAAAATAATCAATTTGTAATACCTCTTGCTGTCAGATTGACACAACAACGTGTGTTCTGAAACTCAATAGTAATGTAAGGTCTTCAGGAGCTCTAAGAACATTCAGAGCCTCATCAGTCTCTTCATGGTCTTTGTGGTATAAATACATCAAGTTGTCATCTATGTAATTTTGAAATATTGATGGTTCAAACGGTTGTGTGGAGAACACTCTCGAGGTTTGACCAATGTGATTTCGCCTGACCAATGCCGTTAGTGGTAAACGAATACCGCAAGAGGTGTGAGAAGTGCCGGCATCCATATTTGTCATAAAACTGAATTATTTTAAAAATTTTATGGAAATATATATATTTTTTAAATTGCCAAAAGTTTTGGAAAATTTTCCGTCTGGATCTGTAGGTCCGGACCCATGGGTACCCCGTCCGAACTTGCAAGTCTAGATGGCAATGGGCAACAAAAAAAAAAAAAAAAAACCTGGTGGTAGGGGGAGAAGGAGGAGGGGACAGAGGCGGCAATAGTGGAGAAAGAAGAGGAGGGAGAGGCAGAGAAAGAGGAGGGGTCGGAGGCTGCGGCGGCGACTGAGAAGGAGGAGGGGGCGAAGGTGGCAACAACAGAGAATGAGGAGGGGGTGGAGGTGCTTCGGCAGTGGCAGAGGAGGAGGGAGCGGTGGCGTGGTGCTCCAACGACGACAAGAGAGGGGGAAGTGAGGGGAGAGAGAAAAGGGAAGGGAAGGGAGGGGTTAGGGTTTTATGTAAGGGAAGAGAGAAGAAATGAAAAATAGATAAGAGGGGGTGTGGTGAGAAGATGAAGTTGTAATAAGGGGGTGGAAATGGAGGGTAGTTTAGGTAAGAGAGGGGGTGTGATGAGAAGAAAAGAGGGGATGATAAGATGGGGGTGAAGAGCACTTTTGGAGGTGCCTTTAGCTCCTCTCTAATCTATATCTTATCCCATTATTATTAAACAAAAAACACGAAAAAAGGATCAAGCCTTCTACTGCCAAATTTAAAATTTCATCCAACTCCACACCACATGTTGACATGCAAAATTTTTTTCTCGAAATAATTGTTCTGTCTAGGATTTGGTGTCCAAGAACACCAAGGGACATCATATGGGATAAAATGGGTGGGAGTTAATTTCTTTCCTATTTTATTCCATATGATGTCCCCCCGCAAAGGATCTTCTCAAGTCCTATCTAATAGGTGGCAAGAGATGATTGGTGGGAAAAAGTGAATTGTATTTTTCAAAAATTGTAATTCACTTTTTCCCTCCAATAGTGTTCAGCCACCTGTTAGACAACCTTAGCAGGTCATAAGTGGCAAGAGAAGATCCAGTCTAGATGTCCCCCTGTCTCTTATACA
>JAOXJP010246805.1:0-22502 GCA_025762735.1 Platanus orientalis | reverse complement strand
AGCAACATCATCTACAATATCTCCCTCTTTGTGCATGATTGAACCAAGATAACGAAAATGGTCACTCTAAGGTATCTATTGGTTATCAATTCTAACTACTTCCTCGTTTCTACTCCTATTTTGGATAAACTTGCATTCCATATATTTTGTTTTAGTCCAGCTTATCCTAAAACCATTTGATTCTAAAACATCCTTTCATAGTTCTAACCTGGTATTTATCCCCCTCTCTAGTATCATCAATCAACACAACGTCATTAGCAAATAGCATACACTATGGCACTTCCTCCTGTATATGCTTAGTCAACTCATCCATAACTATAACAAAAAAGTTTTGAATTCAATGTTGACCCTTGGTGCAACCCTACTATGATCGTAAACTCACTTGTCTCTCTCCCACTTATCCTAACACTAGCTAATGCTCCATCATACATATCCTTAACTATGTCAGTATATCTACTTGGGACCCCTTTGTAATCCAAAACCCACCAAATGATCTCTCTTAGTACTTTATCACATGCCTTTTTCTAGGTCAATAAAGACCATGTGAAGATCTTTCTTCTTTTCCCTATACTTTTCCATCAATCGTTGAAGTAAGAAAATAGCTTCAGTTGTTGATCTCCCAAATATAAATCCAAATTGATTTTCAAACACTCTAGTTTCACATCTTAGTCGATGTTCAATCACTCTCTCCCATAGTTTAATTGTAAAGTTCATAAACTTGATCTGTTGCAATTTTGAATATCCCCTTTATTGTTATATATAGGGACCATAATATTTTTCCTCCATTCATCTAGCATTTTTTTAGTTCTAATGATCTTGTTAAAAAGTTTAATTAACCATGATAAGCCATCGTCTCTCATACATTTTCAAACCTCAATTGGGATACCGTCTAGTCCTAATGCCTTTCCTATCTTCATTCTCCCCACTACATGGGGAAACGGAGTGAAATTAGTTTTCCAAATGAACTTCCCACCTCATACCAAGCTTCCCTACAACTATAGGTGGGTCCCAAGCCACCACATTAAACTTTTGTGTTGGACCATTGGATGAGGAGAGGGTCAACTTAAACTCATTTTTCAATAAATAGGTTATTATAGTTTTTTTTTTTAAGGTTTGATATGTTTCATGGGATCTTTGACTTTGAGAAGGGAAGAGCACAATGTTTTTTTTATTATTTATTATTATACTTTATTTATATTACTGTAATAATACCAAGGCTCTTATTTCTTTTAAATTTGAGTATTTGATAAATATGCGGCATGAGTTTATAGAGTCACGAGAAATAAAAGAGATAAGATCTGTTTTGGGGATTTAGGTAGTAACGGTATGGGAAATATTTGCAAGAGTAACCTCATAAGAGGAAAGGCAGGTATTATCGGGCTGGAATAAATTGGGGTTATTTGTATAGAATCTTTTTTTAAAGAGAGAGAAGGCAACAATTTATTCAAAAAAGCAGAGAGAAGAGCCTTCACTAGAGCAGTGAAAAGAACAACAAATTATTTGTATAGATTCTTACCTATGCTGTTTTGTAGATATGTTGTTTTGTAGATATACTTACTTTACAAATTTTCTCATCCGGTCATCCCTCTTTATAAAATGTGCTTTACCCTTATAATCTAATAATTATGAATAAAGTATTAATAGAAAAATAATTATTATTATCAACTAGCATCCCAACTTAGATTGATACCCAAATAATGTTAATACCTTATGCATCACACATTGTAGTAATTTTCTTATGCATGGTCAGGGGTATTTTGGTAATTTTGGGTTTCTGTCCAGATATTCTAGAATTATCCTTTTAAATCATTTCTTTCTATTTTCTTCTTCTTTTCTATCCTAAACTCTTCTAACTTCCTTTCCTTCATTCTAATTCTTCAAATTTTACCTAAGACTTTCATAAACTCAAACTATTAAAAACTTGACTTTCTAAAAACAAAAACTGTCAAATTCAAGACCTTTTAGAGGATTTCAACCAACACTTTAAAAGGGTCCCACTTCGACTTGTTGACTATCTAAAATTACTAAAATACCATTAGCAATAATGTCTTATTACAAAAATACCAAAAAACAAAAATTAAAATGTCACATAGGTCCTAAACTCTATTGATTCATAAAACATTAAGTAAAATAGTAACAAACTCTAAAAGACTCCATCATGTGTCCCAAAGATGTTCCTCTAGGTATCTTCTTGTGACTTCTCATGTGGACCCCAACAAGTCATGCTCGAAAAAACCCAACCTCGAGTTCTGTAAAGAGATAGGATCAACAACATTAGGGAGCTTGACCTGCATATCCATAAATCAAATCCTCTGTAAAGAAAATCTTGATGTATTCCTTTCCTATGATAAGCAGCTGGTAACGGGAAAACCTCATAGTACTTTTCCTCAGGCACGTCATGCATAACCATCTCAGGCTCATACAACTGTAGAAAAACTGCAAGTGGTTGTGAGTCTATACAAGATTGAATAATGTCTCTAATATCTGACTCATCAAGTAACGGGCTACTACAAAGAGCTTTGGTTCTATGTCGAATGAAGTTGTGTTTTTTCATTCCAGCTTTTCAGCGTCAGAAGTAGTAACTTTGGGCTGATCAAGGACTAAGGTAGATACATCACATGTATCTTGTATCACCACTAGCTCATATGTCACACTCAAAGCATCAACACTTGCCTACACAACAACTTCCACAACACTGACACCCTCCTCAGTTTTAGACTAGTCCTCCACACCTCTAGCCTCTTCTTCAAATTCTTGGGCTACACTCTCGGGCTTCTCTTACTCCTTAGGCTCAAAGTTGATTCTAGAGATTCATTTACTTCTTTCTCCCGAATATAATTATTTAAGCCCACTTTTCTATTCTTCTTCTTCTTTGTTATTCTTTGCTGCACACCCTAAAAACCCTATCTCCATCACCCATTCTTCAAATTTCAATAACCCTAAACCCCAATCTCCCATTCTAACACAATATTGTAAATCTTGGAATAACTTGAAATTTGGTACGCATATTCCTCATATGCATCAGAATCACCTTATCAAATTTCATAAATTTCTAACACACAACCAAGGGTATTTTGGTAATTTCAGGCTTCTACCTGAAAATTACATAATTGCCCTTTTGGGTTTCTTTTCTCCGTCTTTTCTTCTTTCAATTCTCCTAAACCCCTCTAATCAAGCTTCATCTTCTATTTTCATTAAATCTCAATTACTTAAAAGTGTGCTTAAAGTTCAATTTTTGCTTCTTCAACCTTACTTTTGTTTCGGCTACATATCTTGGGTTTTATTGAGATTCTTGGCTATCATTTTACATCAACTTTGGTATCATCGCCATTGTGCTGCATCACATTGACAGTGAAATAGTTTTTCAATTTGCAATGTGTTGGCCTTGTGGTTGGAATGCAATGCAAGAACTTTCAAAGGAAGTTGTACTCCATTTCCAACATCACAGATAAACTTTTCAGTTTGATGTACGCTTGAGCTTTAAACTTGAACTTGTTTTCGGAGTCTGTTTTCAGGATTTTGTATTTGATTGCGATTTCATTGTTGATTGGGCTCTCCTTAGTCTTCTATTGGCTGTATCCCTCTAACAGCTTTTGTGTACCTCTTCTTTTTATTAATGAAATTTTATCTTATCTATCAAAAAAATAAACATATATTGAGGACGAAGACACATTTTTGTCTTTGACCATAAGGATTCTAATGGAGAGAGACAAAGTGCACAAGATGATATTGAGGCTACTGCTTACATCAATCAATTTGCTAGGTTCCTTCAATGCACTCTGAGTTGACTCAATATGTTTGTATGTAATGAACCCATATCCACGTGATTTTCCTGTGGCTTTGTCAATGATCACAGCTCCTTCCTCAATTTCCCCATGTTCTTGAAATGCCTGGACCATAAGATACCAACTAAGACTTTAGAATAACAATCAAAAAGTTCAGATCCATGCAGACTAATCCAATCCTCTTGGCATGCCCAGAAGAAATAATAACAAAGAGAAGAGGAGCCTCTCAAAATAATAAATAAATAAATAAAACAAAGAGAAAAAGATATTGACGTTGAATTTAAAAGACAGGTAACATTAAGCGGCTTTCGAACTGGGGAATAATATAGCTAAAGTCTTATTTTATATGATAAATCACTCCACAAACAGTGCCAACACACAATCAGCAATCAGCAATGCACTCACAGCACACAGGGTTTCTGAAGTGGTATCCCAAGCCAAACCGCGAACAAAAAGCTTTCGGTGGACTGGATCTGCACTTGCAACACTTTTAATTTCTTCTGCAACTGAAGGATATTGGGACCCTCTGCACAGCTCAACATGCAAACACACACACAGACACATGCACAAAGTCAATTCACACAGCATTCAATCAGGGCGACACTCACATGCCCTTTTGCTCTTGACATGAACAAAAGGTTTTAGGGAAAACCAACTTCAAGAGTCTCATACCAATGGACACCAGGAAAAATAATAATAAAGGAAAGATAAGTCTCAAGTATTAGCTTGCTTTATAGGTAAGAGAATACCACCCCCCCACACACACACACAAACACCAACCTCAAGTATATAGTTTTTTGTTTATTTCCACAGCACCCTGCTCCCCACTGTAAGACCAATTATCTTCGCGTGTACACACACACACACATATATATGAAGACCAAACTAATCAAACTTTACGTTGAATTCAAACTTCATTATCATATTAAAATTACCACGGAAGCAGCCAGCCAAAGTGTGATGTGCCCACCAAACTAAATTTGAAAGGCCCCAGTATATGAAGAAAGCTTAATCTCAAAGGTTGCTCCTCCAGCAACCCCTAAAATGAAAGCAGTTCTATCCTTGAAGTGAATTATGGACCACTAGGCACTAAGAACTCCAGAGAAGCTTAAGCCCGGGTTTAAGGATTTTTAGGACTTTTTGGGTAGATTAAAGGGAACCTTTCAATTACATCTCTTGGGTGGAAAGCAAATCCTCGAGGTCCTTGTCATTTGGCAAATACCAAATATCAATTAAGAGATCTTTTGGATAGTGTGGATATTTTGTTTGGTCATATGCTTCAGAATGTTACCGCCCTACCAGATGTAGTTACAAGGGGGCTCTCCAATGCCCTTTTGCATATTAAGAATGCAATCCCCTAATCTTCCTCTGTTCCTCTCTTAAGAAAGTTCATTATCGTCGATAATAAAATACCATGGAACAAGGATGATAATTGGAAAAACACTAAGACTTGTACCAATGGAGTTGCAACTAATCTATCAAAAATAAAAAATGGAGTTGCTACTAATTTGATTGATATCAACAAAAACAGAGTTACTAGCCTAGAATTCTCATTATAATTTTAGAACCAACACCAAATTTATTAAACATATGAAACAGAAAAGGACCTAAATACAATTTTTTTTAAATCCACCAAATAGGAAAAAAACAACAAGACAAACCCAGAACAGTTTAATACGTAGTTTTCTTCTGACTTTCTAGAAAGGTCTCATGCAAGCTAAACCCCTGTATGACATATCCTCCCTTGAGACTGCCCTCCAAGCTAAAGAGTCTGCCATATCATTGGCCTACCTGTCAGTCCATCTCATTGCCTAGCTTTTTGTCTCCTGTTGGTTGTATCTTTCGAGGATTTCTCAATTCTCATTCCATTTTTCTCGTTCTTAATTAATTTTTCTCTTATCAAAAATAAAATAAAACTCAGTGTAAATTACAAATTACTTTTTGTTACATTAATTATGAGTTCAACAACAGCTTTCTTCCAACTTGCTCCAACTATTTCATGGAAACTAAATACTAACACGGTCGTAGAACAATAAAGATGTGAAAACCCTGGAAATCTCTAAATACAAGACAACCCAGAACACCAAAACTGAAATAAAAAAGAAAACAAAAATAAACAGACAAAAGCCTTTATTTTTTAGGAAGAGTATTGGGTTTTCAGTTTTGGGATAAGGCTTTGTTAAGTTAAGTGTTCAGTTTTCCGTTTAAAATTGGTTGGATACGGGTCTTTGCCTTTCAACTTGAAAAGGGTTTAACCGACAGTATAGAAAATTTATCAAAATATTCCATACAAACGAAAACCCAGTAATTTAATATGAACAATCTAAAACAAACCCAGAAATAAAGAACAACTTAGAACATCAAAACAGATTAATATCAAAAATGACAAAAAAATGGTATTGGTTTTCGGTTTTGTATTGCATATTAACACCCAAAAAAAAAAAAAAAATCACACTGAGATAAATCAAAAGTTTGATCCACATTTTTTCTTAGACTTCTTCAAAATCTTTCATGCAAACTGAACCCTATATGGTTTTAAACCAATAGCCTAAAACAAACCTATAAAGTTCAACAAAAAAAAATGCAAACTAGCCAAATGATCAAAGCTGAAAAAACTTAATAAAAGAAAGAAAAGGGTATTGAGTTTTCAATTTTAACTTACAGCTTGACGAGAAGATCGAGCAACTGGTCTTTCCTAAAGGGGTCGAGAAGCTTTCGCAGCTGTTCTTCCGACGGGAGGGAAGAAAGCTGCCAGTTTCCCGTTTCGTCGAGCTTCCTCTTCTTCGCATCCTCCATCGTTACCCTCTCTCTTTTCTTTCGTTCTTTGATGAACAGCCAAGTCGCGCAGGTTTCTGGAAGGGGTTTAATTAAAGGGGCGTTGGATTGCTGTTTGGTTACGAAGTTTAAGCTTACCCGTTAAAACTCAAGACAAACATTTCACACCGCACTACTTCTCCTTCGTTTTTTTTTTTTTCTTTTTCTTTTTTTCTTTTTAATAAAGAATACGATATATTATCCTCTAAGGATTTGGTGGGACCACTAATGTGAGCCTAAGGTCAGAATGAAATTAGGGGCTGACACATTAGCACCAAAAAGTGAAAAGCATCCCAGAAAGTTCGGCATTTGTATATCAGCCCCTAATGTCATTCTCACATTAGGCTCACCTTAGATAGTCTCACCAAATCCAAGGCATATATTCCCTGGCTATGATTTGGTGCACCCACTTAAAATGTCCCTAATGTCTTCCCCTGCATGCAGGGGACACATCAAGATGAAAAATGATTTACACTTCTGGTAGTGGATGTATATCACTTCTTGACATGATGTGTCACCCCTGCATGCGGGGGAAATGTTAGGGGCACATTTAAAAGGTGCACCAAATCCTACAGTGGAGGGGGGTTCACTCCCTATCATATGTAAGCATGGCCATTGGTTGGGATAAAAATATTTGATTTTTAGCCACCTAATTGAGTAGCATAACGTAATAATTGAAACTGGTCGATTATCAGTTAGCCCCAAAGTTTACAAGTTTTCTGGAGAAGTTATTGAGCTATCATACACTACCATTGGCAAAAGTTCACCTTTAAACCCAAATAAGAGTTATTCAAATAATATTCTAACACTAAATTATAATAATAATAATAATAGTTTACAATAACAATGATATCCATGAGGGTTACCTTATGGGCTTTTTTGTTGGATTTATTTCACAATTTTTCTACAAATGGTCAAGGACGTTTAGAGTCCTCCCCCAATCTCATGTATCAAACTGAATTTTGATGATTATTTTTTGGGGAACCTAGGTTCATCTAGTATAGGAGGATCTTTTAGGAGTATGCTTGCTGGCCTTCTTAAGCTCCCTTGGGAATGGAACCACATATCTTGCGGAAATACAAATAATGTTGTATGGTTTGAAGTTGTCTCAATATCTTCATATTCATCAGTTGATTTTTTATTTTTTTTTTAATACTAATATTCATCAGTTGATTGTGGAATGAGATTTAGATGTTGTCACTAAGTTGATGACATTAGGGAGAAGGGTCTTGTGTAATTTAAATATTATAGTAGGGTAATATAGGAACAAAAAGTTATATGAAAAGTATTTTGTCTTATTATGGGTGTGTGGACTTGTATATGGGAAAAGTTTAGTTTCAAATTGGAAAGAAAGGAAAATTGAAAGAAGTTTATAAGTTATGTCTCTTTCCATAACCTTTGAAGATAAATAAATGAGAAGCTCACGGGTGTACAAGGCGGACCAACTTGGGTACATCAAACCAAAAAATGGTGATACGCGTGTAAGTGACACATGCATGTGCAAATGCCATGCGCATGGGGATACAAATTCATTCTATTATGCCAAAAAAGACAAGGCATAGTTTTACCATTTGTCACACACATAACAATTTTTTAGTATTGGTTGAACCAATTTTAAGAGTAAACTCGGTTCAACTTATTAAATAACTATTTTGACTGTTAGTGTTTTGAACCGTGTTGACCATTCAAATTTGGACAATTTTTAATCGTTATATTAATGAACCGTTTTACCTTTGAAGTGTTTCTCCATTAAGAGGTGTAATAATATATGACCATTTTCTCTTGGACAGTTTTATGTGCCGCTTCTTAAGAGACACATGTTTTTTCGTAAGAACAATTTTACCTTTTACGCATCCCTAGGAAGAGTCATGTAACCTTTCACTCATGTCTTTTGGAATTCTATTTAAAAGGGGGATGTTACACAGTTTTATACACTTAAAATTCTTCTCTCTTATCTCTTTTAAAAGCTATTACTGAGATTTTTGAGCATATATTAAAGATAACCAGTGTTCGGGAAGTGTTTCAAGTTAGCATATTGATTTACTTACTATAAAAACACTGCATTCGTTGTACTCTTAGAGTCTTCCTTGCCTACAACCCGTTTGCTAACTTATAGCGGGGGCAATTAAAGACTTAAAAAGAACATTATTACATGCTGTGAACAAATCTATTACAATTTGTTACTCTCTGTTCTTTCTCATTTCTATAGCCATTAAACCACTATTTTTTCCATAAAGGGGCCTTGGAGATTAGTTCATTTCATGAAGGAAGCACATTTCTTTTCATCTAGCTTGAACATCTCATTCCATTGGATTCCAAGAAATGTTAATTCTCTTACAAATGAGCTAGCTAATTAGAGAAAGGTAGGGATTGGTTATAATATTGTATATGGTAGTCTCCTTTCATCCTAACTACTGGTTAGGGAACATCAAAATCTACCATGGAATAAATTATGGCAACTAAACATACCCCCTAAATTAAAACACTTTATCTGGAAAGCATGTAATGAAGCAATTCCTACAAAAGATAATCTACTCAAAAGAAATATAAATGTGGACCCAATTTGCCCCATATGTAACGAAGAGGAAGAAACAATTCTGCACTGTTTAGTTACATTTCCTAAAATAGTACAAGTATGGTATATATCTAACTTAGCCATAAGAATAACAAATTCAAATGAAAACAATTTCAAAAACTGGTTCAAAAAATGGTTCGAGACGCATGGTATTCCAAATAAAGAAAAAAAATGGCTTTATGAATGCATATCTATATATTGCTAGATTATATGGAAATACAGGAATGATACTTTATTCAATGGAAAACCATGACAAATGAATTTACTATTGGTCAGTGCATGCAGACTAACAAAGGACTTGGAGAACCTGACAACTCTCCAAAGAAAGGAAAAAAATGAAGAACAGAAATGGACACCTTCAAAGGATGACTTTATGAAGATAAAAGTTGATGTAACCTTAACCATAGTGAGGCAAAAGGCAAGCATGTGAATAGTAGTGCATAATTCAAAAGGGGAGTGCCTCAACATCCGAGCTAAACAAAGGAGCTTTTGTTCACCAATCATGATAGAGAACAAGGCAGCACTCTTGAGAATACACACAATTATCTCAATGGGAATCAAAAAGCTGGTGATAGAAAGCGATGCAAAGATTTTTATTAACACTATGAAGAGCCATTGGAGGAATGCCCGAACGAAATAAAGAATTGCATTCATGTATGCAAAGAACTTCTTAAATCTGTTGATCAATTTTATTTACAGCATGCAGTTAGGAATAGAAATAATGTGGTTTACTTAGTAGCAAAATCCAGACTAGAAGGACAAGGATTAAGCCTAGCGCTCGGTAATATCCCCCAAGATATACTAAGGGTCATAGCACAAGAGTCACCAAATTGTAGGAGACCATGAACTTTAATCATTAAAATATATTCCTTTTCACCAAAAAAAAAAACTACTGGTTAGTTTTTAGGGAATGTTCCCTCTTCTTTTGGTCTTTGCCTCTATTCTTTTTTTTCCTGGATTTTTGTATGCCTTTGTTTCTCTTATTGTTTTTGTTATTCATTAAAAAATAAGGAAAAAAATGTTAGTTAATAGAGTGGTTGATGGCACACTGCTATGTCTAACACACTCATATGAAGGGGAGCATGTGATATGCTTTGTCCAAGTAAAGGAGAGCACTTTTTCATCCTCTATTTGGATAGTTTGTTCTCATAGCCAAACACACCCAAGAACATGGAGTTTCAATCTGAAAATTGATTTCCATTACACTCAGAAAGTTCAATTATTATTATTATTATTATTATCATCGAAGGAACAAGATAAATACTCAATACATAGATTGATCAATTATAATTCTTATTCATATGCCAACTATTGAATTGATCCTCCTAGACCAAGCCATCACACAATGAGACGGGATTTGGTAGAACTCCTAAAGTAGGATTGACACATCAGTACAAAAAAAAAAAAAAGATTTACATTTTTTGGCACTAGCCCCTAAGTTAGTCCTACCTTAGGCTAACCCTAATGTAGTCCTACAAATCCATAGGGTCCCACAACATGTTTGTTCAGGTGTAACTTTTCTAAATCAATGAATTTTTTCATCTCATTTTCTTTATTTTTTTAAGTTAAATTTTATCAATCTTATTTGATCCAATCATCCCATGCATCAAAATTGGTTACAAGCTATAGTAATAATTGGAAAGACATTGGGTTCAAAGAGTACCCACATCCTCAACCTTCAGACCCAAGGTATTTTTTGTGGGTCCACTCAGGGTTTAGTGGCTCCAGCCCATGAGCTGAAAAGACAATTGAGAAAGGACAAAGCAGCTAAGCCAACTCAAGACACAACTCAACAAAGGGGGGTGGGGCTCATCCTTTGTACCACTTTCACCGTGTACCACTTGTACCACAAGACACAAGGGAGTGGGGTCCCCCTTGCAAATAGTGTATGGGCCCACCCCTTTGTGTCTTGTGGTACAAGGTATGAGTGGTACAGAGGATATGGTTCCCTTTTTGCAAGCCCCAAGCCCCTTTGTGTCTGTAACTCACCATGACACCGTAAGGTGGCATAGAGGATTTGGCTCCAACTCAAGATAGGGGGGCACAACTTATATCATAAACAAAAATAAATAAAATAAAATAAAATTCAAGTTAGATAAATCTAGCCCAATAATCCAATATGTTTAACTCTTTTTGGATTGTATGAAATATGCATATTCTTTAATGCGTGAACAATAATCAATTTACATATACATTGGGTTAAATGCTCATATACAAACTGGCTTTATGTGTTTGTGTTTGAATTCGAGCTTAATTTGCAGTTAATAAAACAATGAATTTATAAGGTTTGGTTATGAAGTATGAACATACAAAACAAAGATTTATTTTGCCTCCTTTTACGAGTTACTAATGGAATTGACAAAAAACCAAGAAGTTTAAGAGGCAAAGGTCAATCCTTTGTAATTTTTGGACAATAAAAGCTAGAGTAAGTTGATATGATTGACTTAAAATCTCACTCCATTAGGAAGAATAAGAATAAGAACAAAATCTGAATTTATAGCTTTAACATCTTCATAACTTATAGTAAACTATGACTACAACAATTGTTAGCTTGTTCATGTGATCAACTTGATATGTGGGATCAATTGGAATCTCAATTTTTTGCATGTGCACGCACTTGTGATAATGTGTTTATCACAAGTGATTAACAGATAAATAGATACATATCCATTTATAGCCCTAACCGATAATGCTTTGATTAATCGATAATAGATACATACCTGTTGATTTGCCAAAATATCCTTTGCTAGGAATCGTGTACTATACTACTATGTAAGAATATCATGCCTATCCCCATCAATGTGGTACACGATGCTTGACATAAGTGTCTTAGTTAATCACATGGGGCTTAATGGAGGTTTTCTTTTTCATAAATACATAGTATATTAATATATTTGTATTACAAAAAAATATCATTTTCCTACCATCGAGTCTAATTTAGATCAGAAAATGGCGTGATATATCTCTAATTCAATTGGAGCTAGTTTGATCTCATATTACCTAATAAACAAGTTTGGATCCTCTATAGTGATTTAAAATACATTTACAAGAAATGGTTTTCAAAATGTAATACGGATAAAAAAAAAGTAAAACTTCAATCAAATCTAGTAAGAGATTAAAAAAAAAATTCTATTACATTGAATAATTTTTTTTTCAATGAAAACACAAGCATAAGAATGAGTCCAAAGGTTCCAAAAAATACATTCAGGAAGCCCATTTGAATGAAATAAATTAGGTTGGGTTAGCTTGTGTTTCACTGATCTTCTAACATCATTAAACTTACTAACTAAAAAAGAAGACATTAATGCATGATATTCAAAAACAGAGTGGTGAACCTACCAAGGGCAACCTTTCTTAGGACCCATAATGGTGGTTATAGATTTCAAAGAATCTCTTTCAATTATAACTTGTTGTTGGTGGAAAATACCTTCAACTGGAACCCAAGGATCAGCCCTTGCATCTCTACCTCAAAGGGCAATAACCAGGAAGAACGAGCGTCACAAAGGCAAAATAGTCCCATGGTCATCATGTACAACAACTCCTAATTGAATGCTATCATGTGTTGAGGGGAAAGCTACATCAACTTTGACTTTAATCTACCTAGCTTCAGTCAACCTCCATAAGATCTACGAACCAAAAAGACAAATGATGGGGCCTAGCTATAGGAGCATTCAGAATTGCAAGTAACCTACATGCATGAATATATATTTGTTAACCTCAAGAACCCGAATTGAAAATTAAAATTATTGTGGTTCTTCTAGATCTGCCAACGGAAAATAATTATGTGACAATTAATATTACATATATCCAAAGAGTCCATGTGAGGCGAAGAGAAACCAGCTCTAAGCCGTGAGATTACACCAATGTTATCATCCTACCAGATGGTTTGAAGGATACAAGTTTGACTCCAAAATTGTTCGGCGGTAGAGTATCAAAATAAGCAATGAGCAATGGCCTTCTCCTCTTGATGTCAGAGAGGACATAATGATTCAGGAGTAAGAGATTGGTGGTGTAAGTCAACTTGCATTCTTATAGGCCCCCACATGAAATGCCGGATTTTTTGTGGAATGTTAAGTTTGCAAATCTATTTCCATGGTTCATTTGGCCTTGGGAGGGAAGGCAAGCATGGATTGTTTGTAATAAGCAGTCTTGACTAGGAAGGGTCCCTTCCTTTCAAGGTGTGACATCGGGGAGTCAATACTAATGCGGGGCTTTAAGGGAGTAAGGCAAATAACATTCAAATTATGGAGAGTTAGAAACACTTTAATGGTGTCCAACTTCTACACCCTAGGATTATTTGTAATTGAGTAAGCCACTTGACTAAGAGAACACTCATCAGGCTTACGAGAGGAAAACTTCATACTTGGCAAACGTAAGGATCCACGAGTCCTCCCAAATATTCCCAAATTGTTCATTTCCTATCTCCCACAACAAACATTTAGCTAGTATCTCCCCACCTTCCTTGGATGATACTCTTCCAATCCCAAGAGCTCAGGACAGAGACTTTAAATGCATGAACTCTTAATATCCCTAGTTTCACAATATCAAGGAATGTTTGAGTGCACGCCTGATACCTGGTTCAACTCTCATGCGAAGGACTGGTTCTTCCTCATAGATCATTTTCCCAGAATCCTAGCGTATGCAATCATCTAAGTCTGCTCGCCAACATATGTGCCATATGTTCATTTTGGAAGCCTATCAAAATATGGTTTGGATCTTGTCCGGCCTCCTTTTGGTCTGTTAGGACCTGTCTAGCCTAATAAGGCGACACATCACCTAAAAATGAGGTACTAAAAAGCCAGCCTCCTTTTTTCGGTAATGTGTCGACCTGTTAGGCTAGACAGGTCCTAACAGGCCATGAGGAGGCTGGACAAGATCCTTACCATTGGAATATCATGAAATTGAACCTAAAAATTTAACAGTTCAAAGTTGATGGTTTGAGAAGGTGATTTAGGATCCTTACCATTGGAATATCATGGAGGACTTTGTTGTAGTCATTGTGATCCTTAAAATGAGAAACAAAGACACCTTTTTGCAGGCATTTGATCTTAACATGTTATCGGGTTCACAACTGCACGAATAAAGGTGACAATGAGCTAAGACGAGCTGAGCTTTGCCCAGCTTAGCTCATGCTCGTCACATGAAGACAAAGCTTAGGCTCGACTTAGGAGTGTGATAAGCCTGAGTTGTTGAGCTCAAGCTCGGACCAGACTCATACAATTAGGTTCGGCTCGGCTCAACTCACCAATCTAGAAAAAAGGCCCAACAACCACACACACACACACATATAAGTGGGAAAATGTTGTGTGTCTTGAGAAGCCCAGTGCTCTTATACTCTAGAAGTGTGGTGAATAAGCTAGTCTTCCCCTTCAAACCCTCCATCTTCTTCTTCTACCACCTCTTTATCTTCTTCTCCGAATCTACCCTCTTAACCCTAATCTTCATCAACCCTCAATACTGAATTAAACCATGGAGCCTGAATCATCCCACCATACTAAGATGATCAACCCTTGGCCAGCCCCATTGAATGAACTTACGAAAGATATAGTGAATCTCAACACATAGGAAAGAGTTTTACGAATTGTGGAGAAGCAAGTGCCGAGAGAAAACCCAGAATTATTGCATAGCTTAATGTTCTACCTGTATTCTACCAAACCCTTTAATGAGCAAGTATTTGTTAAAGCCCTTAAGGAAGCCTGGGAACTTGATAAAGGGGTGAGGGTAGAGACCTGAGGGAAAAACTTGTTCTAGTTTAGTTTCTGAAACACCAAGGATCATGAGGTCTAGATGCAGGGTCCTTGATTATTTCACAACCAATTGGTAGTATGGGTGGATTGAGATTCCCGGTAATCATTTCTATGATTGAACTTCACTATTGTGGAATTCCGAGTGCATTTCACAAACCTTTCAGTTTGGTTCCACACTGAGGAGTAGGCCATACAACTAGCCAATATGGTTGACAAGTTTGTTAGAGTGGACACGAATAGGCTAATAAAATAGAATGACCCACTCATGAGAGTCATAGTACTGCTGGACATTGAAAATCCTTTAATGGCAAGAATTAGACTCGAGCAAGACGAGCGACTGGAGGAATTAATCCTAGTATAGTATGAATCCCTACCCATATTTTGTTTCCATTGTGGCAGGATAGGACATGCTTTTAAAGAATGTCAAATAATAAAAATAAAGAAACAAATAGGAGGGGAAAACGCTCCCATTCCATGCCTTTATGACTGGTCCCTTTGTATGGGATACCAAAAGCCACAAAAAAGGTCGGGTATGGGATGATAAGGAAGGGGAAGACCATAATCAACAACTAACTATACCACAACAATGGCCATTGCCTAAAAAAACTAGGATAGTTCTCCAGAACGCACCCTTGAATGGAAGTAATGGAATACAAAATCATCAGCAAGGAAAAGCAATCAAACCACTTAATTAAGAAACATGGAGCAAAATGACGTGCACATATGCTAAACAAGCTCTAAAATAGAGATGGTATCCTAAGTTTGGGAATTAAAGCTGCAAACTGAGGAAAACAGGGGATGGGAGAGATCTAATACAGAGCACTCACACCTTTAAAATATCATCACTTATCATAAAGAATGACGAGTAAAGGAGCATGTTACGGAACAAAGAAGGCCATCACAAAATCTTATTCATCAGGAGCAAAAAGTTGATGGAGCTGACTTGGCAACATCCTCAAACCACCAATCGGGATCTCCATTTAACCTGTAATATCTTTGAGAGGAGAAATCAATATCTATTACCCAACACACAAAAGTAGGACTTGCAAGGCCTTTCCATGTAGAAGATCAAGAAGGAGGCATGAATATCAATATGGAGTCATAGGAAGACCTGACCAACCTCAATAATTCTCAACTTTTGAGGAGGTTTCAAGAATAAGGATTGGAAGTGGGGGGGTAACCTTCACACAAGATGAATACTATATGGGATGACAAGTGCTTTGGTTAATGAGAAGGCAACTGAGAGGAAGGTGGCCGTTATGGAATTCTTCCAAAATAGTTCAATCAACATGCAGGTCACTAATGTAAACCAATCATCCTCATTCCATCAAGCTTGCCAGAAACTTATGATCCAATAAATGACTGGAAAAGAGGGGATAATACTAATACGACCAAACCATAAGGATCGTGCAAGGAGAGGAGTTGCTTCATCAAGAATTGGATATTGGCATAAGACCAACCATTCACCAACAAAAAGGAAAATGAATGCAAATATCAAAAAGGAGGCACTGCAACAAGATACTAAACATCTCCAACTAACCTTAACTCCATTTTGGGTACATCCTACCCCCCTCTCTAATGCTATTTACTTGCATAACAATGAAAACTTGCTATCTAAAAACAACAAGCAACCTATCCAAAAGGAACCCGTAAAGAAATTCGTCAAAATTACAAAAAAAAAATGTTAAGAAAACATGTTGGAGGATTCACGAGTACTAAAAGAAAAAATAAATAAATAACTCTAGGGACATGGCATGGCCAAGTGGGGATGAACAACCTTGCGAAACATATCAAAAGGACAATGAGTGCTCTCCTCTCACCCACCACATGGATTCATTCACATATCGCCATGTTTCCAGAACAATCAAAACAACCTTGTTTTGGAAACGTGGTTGTCATTGAACAACTGCGTAATACAAAATGAGCATTTTGGTCTGGAACTACTGAGGGTATAGGAATCCCTCGACAATTTAACTCCTTAAGGAGCTTATTCGCTCAAAAAGCCCGCAATTTGTTTTCCTATCTGAAACTAAATGTTCAATAGAGGAAGCAAAGAAAAGAATCAGATTGGGAAGACATTAGAAACTCATGAGAGTAGATTCCTTGGGCCAAGCTGGAGGCCTAATATTGTGTTAGAAAAACTACTGGTTAGTCCATCTTCTAGCAAAATCCACCCATTACATAATAATGGAAATCATAGAAGATGACTCAAACAGTCATTGGACTTGTGTGTTTACATATGGAGAGCACAAATATTTTCTTAGGAGGAAAGCTTGAGATGAATGGATATGTATGTTCAAAGAATTCATGGACCCCTAGTATGCATTGGAGCCTAGAACTGCTTATGAGACGTGAATGATAAACAGGGGGTGCTCATCCAAGTAGGATGAATATGGAATTGCGGAGGAGAATTCTCAATGAGACTCGTCTATGCGATCTGGGTTTTAGGGGCATTGCCTTCATATGGTCAAATGGCCAAAAGAGAAGAAACAATGTTCGAGAAAAGCTAGATGGAGCTGCAGCTAATGGCCAATGACATATTCTGTTTCTTGAGGTGCATGTAGAGAATATCCCGATTTATGGTTCATACCACTTCCCAATTATGCTTCACTTGTAGGCTCCAAAAACTGAGTTTAAGAAGAGTCCATTCAGGTTCAAATGGTTTTGGACTGAATACATTGACTGTCAAGATATCATTCGAGGCATATGGAAAGAGAAGGATGATAGGGATGACCTAAACATCAATTAAAGGATTGAAAAGCTCACTCCAACTCTTAGGAAATGGAACCGCCACACATTTGGAAAAATCTATGGGAGAATTGAATACATTAAAAACGTAAAGATCGAATTTGGGAGTGGCCTGATACAAAATAGAAAATGATGGAACTAAACAAACACCAAGAAATCCTAAACCAACTCCTAAGAGATGAAGAAACTCTATGGAAGCAAAAAACCAAGAATCCAGTGGCTCAAATGTGGTGACTGCAACACTAAATTCTTCCACATATCAACCGTAGTAAGAAGACAAATAAACAAGATCACAACCATCAAAACTCCAATTAGGCAATGGGTGGATGATTTGAAGTTGATTGACTCTATTTTGAAAAAATACTTCCAACAATTATTAAGCTAGTCCCAACCTGATTTAAATGCAATCAGTACTACTATGAAGCATATCAACATTAATATCACAGAGGACAAAAGATGCTTAGAATACCCTTTCAAGGAGGAAGAGATAAAAAATAAAAAAAAAAGAATTTTTAGTATGGGCCCTTTAAAAGCTCCAGGTCCAGATGGATATCTTGTTGGTTTTTACCATAAGTATTGTGATATAATTGGCCCCAAGTGTCACAAAATATGTAATTGAGTTTTTGAATGGAGAGGGAGATCTAAAGGAAATAAATAATACCTTTTTGGTTCTCATTCCAAAACAATCCAGGCCAGAGGAACCAAGCCACTTTCATTCCATTAGCTTATGCAATGTTCGATACAAAATAGTGGCAAAGGTTATAGCAAACAGATTAAAAGGGGTCATCTCAAAACTTATATCCCTTAACTAGGAAACTTTTACTTGGGGAAGTGCCATCTCAGCCAACATTCTCATTGCACATGAGATCCTGCACCATGTGAGAACTCACAAATTTTAGTCTAATTTCATGGCAATCAAAATGGACTCGAGTAAAGCTTATGACAGGGTGAAGTTGACATATTTGCTAAAGGTCATGGAGAAAATGGGGTTTAACTAGAAATGGCAAAACCTAATATTCTAGTGTATCTCGTCCCCTTCATTCCAAATCCTTCTCAATGTAATTCTAGGTGATCCTTTTGGGGCAACTAGGGGTCTCAGATAGGGGGACCCTCTATCCCCCTACCTATTCCTACTATGTGCACATGGTCTCTCTACAAATCTCACAAAACTAAAAGCTAAGAATAAATTTCAAGGAATAAAAATTCATAGGCGCAACCCATCTATATCTCATTTACTATTTACTGATGACTTCTATATTTTATGTATAACTAACATTGTAGATTCTTAGGCAATCAACATTACATTATAAAATTTTCAAGAGGCATTAGGACAAAGCACACATTTGGCTAAATTAGAGTTGATTTTTTGTCGCAATGTTCAAGCTCAACTAAAGCAAGACTTATTAGCATAATTGGGAATGCCTGAATCAGCTAATTCTTCCAAGTACTTGGGCATGCCTACAATCATTAGGAAGAACAAATTGAACATTTTCTTCTATATAGAAAATCGAGCAAAAAACAAGATCTAAAGTTGAAAAGCGTAATTCCTAACTAAGACAGATAAGGAAATTCTCCTTAAATCAGTGATTAGCTCTCTTCCTAACTATGTTATGTCTTGCTTTCTAATCTCAAAATGGGTGTGCCAACTAATTGATAAATATCAACGAGGTTTTTGGTGGGGTCAGGAGCATGAGAAAAGAATAATAAACTGGAAAACACTTAAATGCCCAAAAGGAGGTTGTATGGGATTTAGGGATCTTCACCTTGCAAGCTTGGCTTTACTAGCAAAACAAGGTTGGAGATTAGTAACCAACCTAAACTCTCTCTAGGCTTAATTGATAGAATCAATTTACTTTCCAAACCATAATTTCATGCGATACCTTCAACGAAATTGAGGATCATGGAGTTGGAAAAATCTCTTGAAAGGGAGAGATATTCTTCTCAAAGGTTGTCTTTGGTTAGTAAGGGTGGGTACTGAGATTGATACATAGACATACCCATGGGTACAGGGTCTCCCAACTAGAAACTTACACTCCATTCTTCCTCCGGATTGTGGGGTTAAGAAAGTCTATGAACTCATAGACCACTCATCCAATGCATGGGACCTTTTAGCAATTGAAAGTTTTCTTCAATCCTATGAAAAAAAGCAATTATATAGACCCCAATAAATCACCTTCTTGATTCGGATCAAGTGATATAGGTTCAATAGGCAAAAGATCAATAAATTGTTAAGTTTTCATATGCAATGCTTGCAACCACAGATCAACTAAACCATATATCCCCACATAATGGTATCTGGAAACTGATTTGGTCCCTTGAAGTCCCAAGGAAAGTTTAAAATTTCTTATGGAGGGCTTGCCATGAAGCTATAGCTATAGCCAAAGGGATGAATCACAAAATCAAGGAGATCCCTCCTTCTTGCCCTCTTTGTAATCACGAGGAGGAGTCAGTCCTTCATTGTCTCATTTGTTGTCCAATGACGATTAATATTTGGAATCATTGCATGTCCCTCATAAGGGATTGCTGTATAATCCCTATGCTCAATCGTATCCCAACCGTAAATTCATTTAAAGATTAGCTTAAAGCCTTTAGTGATATAACCTAGGAATCTAAGGAGGAAAGGCATCTTAATCGAAAGCATATGGCAATTCTCTATTGGTTTATTTGGTTAAACAAGAATGATATGGTATTTAATCATGCTCTTCCTAACCCAGCTAGAGTCAATTGGATGTTCTATTCGCTTTGCAGAGACTTGGAGCAGAGCTAGACGAAGACTAATCCAATCTTACAACCTATTTTTTTTTACCCGGAATGGGTTTTTTATAATAAAGGACCTCCAAGATGAATGGTATTAAGTAAATGTGGATGTTGCCTCTCCTTTTGATAAATCTGCTATAGGGATGAGAGGTGGGGCCATTGAACAATCTGGGAAATGGTATAGGTCAACAAAGATGAAAGACAAGTGGATGGAACCACTTGAAGCTGAAGTGCAAGCTATTCTATTGGGAATGCGCCTAGCTAACTAGATTAAAGCTACAAAAATTATTATCCTATTTAACTCCTGAAAAGCAGTGGATGCAGTCAATGGAAACTTTATCTCTTGTCCTTGGCATCTAAGAAATATGTTTTTGGAATGTAAACAGGCAATGCACTCTTTTGCAGAGCTCTTTATTGGTTTTGTAAAACGTACTCTAAATGGGCATGCTCATAACATGGCCCAAATGGTTGTCAAAGATGTAAATTGTATATGGGGTTGCCCCCAGGTGGTCCCTTGTGGGAGAGTCTTCAGGCTCTTTTTTTTTTAATGAAATCCCCATTTACCAATATATATATAATTAATTAACCAAACTGAGATTTTAGCGGGTTGAGCTTAGTAGCTTGACTTAGGCTCGCTTAGAAAACTAGCTCAAATCTAGGCCCAAGCTCAGCTTAATGAGCTTAAAATGAGGCTCAAGCTCGACTCATTACGAGCCAAACTTCGAGTTGAGTCGAACTAGCTCGGCTCGTTGCCATCCCTATACACAAACAAAAATGGGTTCCTCGACGTCTCTATCATGATAATCCATAATGCAAGGCTGTGCATCTAGTCCCCCCTTGTGTAATTCAGCTTAATAGTTAGATATGTCTAACAAACATTCATCTAGAAAGCGATCAGCCATCAGCTCTATCAGTTCCTTTTGGAGAGCAAATCCTTTGCAATAAGATTGTGTTTGATTGTTCAAATTTGGGCCAAATTTGGTTGAATATGGAATAGGATTCCGTTGATTAGATGGATTCCCCACATCCAGTTGGTTGGATTAGAAATGTATCGATTTTCATGTAAATCCAATGGAGTTCATCTCTTTGTGCTTTTTTTAGTTTTCCTTTTTCATCTTAGAAGGTTAGATTTGTGACCAAATCCAAGGAAACTCCTCTTCAATTCCTTTTCTAATCAATTTTTATTCCTTGTACTTTTTGGATTCTTAATTTTCTCTTGTAATTCGCTCAAATCGGGACGATTAGACGGAGCCTTAGTTAAAAATACATTACCAAGAAATTTGTTTTCAGAACAGAGCACGTATATACAAATTTGAAATGGAAAATGATTGCCTGTGTTGACACATGCCTCTATAAACGTGCTATTGATTGACACATGATGGGTTTTAGAATTTGGTCTATATTTTAACGCCTACTTTTTCGTCTGAACACTTTTTTGGACATTTTTAACCCCAAAAACAACTCATGTCAGCTTATCATTCACCATACACACTACAGACACTTTTTAATCACAGAATATTTTTTTCCATTTAAATTTCAACCTTGGGCAGGAGTTTTAATACACGTGTCATGCTGTAGACTTAAAGTGGGGCCACTATTGGTCACATGTTGTTCTTTGACAACATTTTCCATTCAAGAGTATATTAACTTATTGTAAAAGATTTGCTTTAATTTCTTGACGGTTCCAGGTCCTTGGGATGGTCCTTGATGTCACTATCCTACCGCTGTCATCCATCTGATATTTATCCATATGTGGTTTGTATTTGATTCGAAAAAAGTAAATACGAATGTATCTACACTTGTTAAATTACCGTAGGGAGAGGATCTTCTATAACTTTTATAATACCCGATCTATCTTTGAAGCGAGAATGATTCTGTGATGGAATTGGGTAAGACAACTTAGTGGCTAAAGTTAGAATGACATCAGGGCCGACACATCAGTGCCAAAAAGTGAAAAAATCCCCCTAAAAGTGTATTTCACTTTTTCCACACTGATGTGTCAGCCCTGATGTCAGTCCAACTTTAGCCCCTATCTAATTTGTCTTGGAAAATCCGGCCTTGTTATCTTATATCGCT
>JAOXJP010246794.1:0-22502 GCA_025762735.1 Platanus orientalis | reverse complement strand
CAGAAAATTACAATTTATTAGCCATCTACATGTCCGTACGGAACATACATGTATCAAAGGGGATTTTAATAGGCACCTATATATCCATACAGAACAGACATGTGTCAATAGGTGTGTTAATATCCTTTATTCAGTTACCAAGGTCATAACTGAATCTGAGAGAAAGTAAAAAAGAAAAATTAATAATTTTATTTTATTTACCCAACCCAACCCAATATGGTTGTGTTTAAATATAGACCCAACCCATGTTGGCTAGGTCCTCCTCCATCCATAAAACAACAGTGTCCCTTGGGGCCCAAACTTATGTTCAACATTAGTGTATATGAACACACAATGTTTTATGGGCTAGTCCATGTGGGACTATTCAAATTCCACACTTTTACCAGTGATCAACTAGACACTTTTGGAGACAATTTCTCATTCACCTATTAACGATTTTGAGCATCCAACTATACAACGTTGTTCCCCTCATTGAGGTGAACATGAACCCAAGTGGATCCTCTTCAAACGGCTTATGGGTCCTACTTTTATTTTGGTTCAAAGATGCTTACTCAGTCTGATTTCAAATTTAGGCACAGAAAATCTGGATGTTTCAAAACTAATTCTAACAAGAAAAGTGTTCTTTATTGTTTAGTGAGAAAGTTACGGAGTGTAACGGGTTCTCAGATTTTCTCAAGTCTTGGGATTGAACAGAGAAAATGGAGAATCTTTCATTGTAACTTGAATTTCTCTAATCTATATTGAAGAGCAAACAACACACGTGGACATAGGCATCTTGAACCAAACCAGGTAAAATTATCGTCACGTGCATGCTCTTATTAATTTCTTTTTTCTTGAGTTATTGTATATTGCATTGATCACGACTGGGCTCAGCCTATATATTACTTCCTGTCTAAAAGCTAAATTTGAACTTATTGATCCAAACCGAAGTTAAATTGGCTCAACCCACCCAAATTTTTGGCTGTGCAAATTAGGGTTTGGGCCATCCCACCTTAATTTGCAGCCTTACTGCAAAAGGATTGGTACAAAAGGGATTAGGAAATGTCTAATTTTAGATGAGCAAAGTTTGGCCCGTAATTCTTGGAATTTCTTAGTATTTAGAAATTTGATCTCTCATCCCATGGACACAAGAAATCTTCTTGAACCACATAACTCTATTATGTTATCTCTGTGTGTTTGGGTTATGTCCATTTTACTATGTTAGATCATTATAAGATTCTGTTGAAATCGCACGAGTTGCGCAACATAATATTTCAGAAACGAGTATGTGATGATTGAAGGAACTTATACAATACCCTACCAAGTAGCTACCTTGTTATCTTCTTGCTTTTAAAACTCAATTTATGATCATACTTAGAATGAGCTGATTGTCTTTGATCATCATGGTCAAACAACGATTAGTAGGGGATGCCGATCTCACTTTCAACTTCGTTCTCCTTTTAGCTCTCCATCACCATAATCTTACTCTTCCCTCCTGTTCATTTTCTTCTTTCCTAATTGCAAACCACATTTTTATTAGTCATCTTGGTTAAAATTCTTGATAAGGCTATTGGATTCATCTTTTAACCAAAAAAAGAAAATGGCTATAGCCTTTATCACATTATTTGTTGGTGGCACTACTAAACATATACATGAACCCAATTTTCATTCAACTATATTTGGAACTTTTATCTTTTCTAATTTTTTTTATAAGAGAATGTGATCAACCAACACTGCCAAACCTTATTTTATTTTATTGTGTTGTGGTTAGAGCAAATACTTTTTGGCCTTTTCCAATACATCCATTTTCTTTTTATGAAGAGGGTGATCAACCAACAACATCTCCGATCTTATAATTTCCAAATGCATCCTATCAGGGCTTAACTCTTTCTCTTCGAAACAAATATAGGCACAACTTGATCTTATGCAACTTTGATATAGGTGAAACTGCAGACTCACAGGTTCGAAGAATTTTATAGCTTAAAAAGGACATGAATCAAGACCTTAGACAGCCTGCTTTTCCCTGATGTCCACACTCTCAGGCTTGGCTCATCATAAGCTAAGCTTTCAACTGAGCTTGTTTTGCTAAGTGAGCTTGAACCAAGCTGCTCTAGGCTCAGCTTGTTAAAAACTCTAGTTGTTTAGGGTCTTATATACGTATATAATACATATAGATATAGCTTATTATATTATATATTTAAAAATTAAATTATTTATTTATGTTTTATATAGATATAGTTTGTCATAATATAAATTGATATAGCTTATTATATTATATATTTAAAAAATAAATTATTTATTTATGTTTTATACAGATATAGTTTGTCATAATATAAACTGATATAGCTTATTATATTGTATATTTAAAAATTAAATTATTTATTTATGTTTTATATAGATATAACTTGTCATAATATAAACTATTGGGCCTGTTTCAACCAGTAGCCTTTATGAGCATAGGTTACTGGGCTTTACGATTAGAGCTTAAAACAGGATCCTTGAGTTTGGTGAGCCAATCCAACCCTGAGCCGAGCTCAGCATCGCTCGTGATGAGCCTGAGCCTAAGCTTGGTCCTTGTAGCACAAAAAGATCTTTGTCAATGCAAGGATGAAAGAGATCATTTCATCTACTAATAGTACCCAAATTGGCGCACTACTCAATCGTGCCTCTTTCTCCTCTAACAGCCAACTACTAACCCACTTTTCTATCCCAAGAAAAAAAAAATCTGAACTCCTAGGGATCAGACTCAACAGTGATGTGGTGCATAATCGTTTTCATGTTGACAGGAATTCAATCATTCACTTCCGGCACAGATACAAACACCTTAACAGTTGAATGGGCAATGTCTGAGCTCATCAAGAACGAGGAAGCCATAAATAAAGTTTGTGAAATATTTCTTGGGTTTTCTACAGGTTGGCAAGAACAAAAAGTTAGGTCTATATTGAAGAAGGAAAAACCATTACTTAAGCTAGACGTTAGCTTGGTTGCTCATTCTTGTCGTTTAGGTTGTGTATGAGTGTTAACCATTGTTAACTTGTTGATCTTTTTCAAGTCTTCTATTGTCAATTGTTTTCAGCTTCTATTTAATCTTCTCGATCAATTCTTATTTTCTGCTAAAGAAGGATGTATAATTTTGATTAGGAATATTAGAGATCCTTATGTGATAGATGGTGAATGTAGCTAGTCTGCAAACAACAGAGTGGTGGCTCATGGAGGCAGCTCAGGCAAGGCTGCAAACAATGTTGTACATGTGAAGCGACTAGAAAACTTTTTGGTTTGTTGGATTTGATAGGGGCGTTGTCACGGATACCCAGAGGGTTTAAATTATTAATCAACTACAGAGATTAAATTGGAAACTCGATCATACCTAATCCAATTATATAATAAAATAAAATCTAACCAAATAAAATTCTATTAAATTTTTAATCACATTAGTCACGTTTCATCTTTGCATTATTGGAGTGGTGAAATTAAAAATGCTGGAATGATTAGATTAAGTTGAGTCATTATCACGACCAATAAATCTTCCCATTATTGTAAAATTGCTAAAGAACCACACCCTTTAATTTATTTTTTGATGGAGATATGTCTATTTAGCTGTGTTTGGATTTTTGGAAGAGTGAGAAATGGAATTGGAGGTATCCAAATCCATTTCTGTCGTTTAGGGTCGATTTTAAATTATGGAAATGGATCTAGGTCAAATCCCCACATAATTAGAATGCCAAATTGAAGCTCCTCAAATCAATGAAATTGAAATAACAAGCGATAGGTTGTAATTTCTAATTCCTTTTTACGAAACAGCATGTGACCAAAATACCCTCATCAAATGCTTTAGGTCCATTCAAATGACTAAATGTTTTGCCTCAAGCAATTGTGAGGAGTTTTTTTTTTTAACCTATAAAGTACCCAAAATGCCATATCTTATTTTATTAATTGATCAAAATGCCCCTGAGTGGAAAATCTAGCTCATGTTAGCTATGCTTCAAGTGTATTGAAGTGACTAAAATGCCCTCCTCCCTTAAGCAACTATGAGGAGTATTTTACTCACAAAGAATCCCAAATACCCTCTGTTATTTTATTAATTCACCAAAATTCCCCAGAGTAGAAAATGTAGCTCATGCTAGCTATGATTCAGGTTTATTCAAATGACTAAAATGCCCTCCTTCCTCAAGCAATTGTGAGGAGTGTTTTCAACACACAAAGTATCCAAAATGCCCTCTCTTATTTGATTAATGGACCAAAATGCTTGAGTGGAAAATTTAGCTTATGTTAGCTATGCTTCAGTTATATTCAAATGATTAAAATGCCTACCTCCCTAAAGCGATCGTGAAGAGTTTTTTAACACACAAAGTAACCAAAATGCCTTTTGTTATCTTGTTAATGGACCAAAATGCTCTTAAGTGAAAAATCTAGCTCATGTTACTTTATAGAAAGTGTTAAAATATAACTAGTTTCTCTCTCCAAGTGATCTTCATAGTCGGTAAACTATAATAAAATCCCGACAAGAATGGACATAACATCTTGGCAGCGACTATTGGAGAAATGAATGATATATAAAAGCCGAACCATGGTGAATGCAAAGCTTTGGTGCCAAACTCACAGAACTTGGGAGTCCTTGGTGATGGATCATAGAATCTTAAGGACACCCATCAGGCAGATAGCGAACAAAATGGGGCTAATTGAGATTTCTGAATTCCAATTCCTTATATATCCAAACAGCTTGGCTTCTGTGAGCACAGAATCCGTGGATAATCTGTGTTGGGGGCTAAGAACACTCATATCGGCATTGAAAAGTGACTTGCATTTTTTGGGGCACGTGCTTATCACTTTTCAATGTTGATGTGAGTGTCCACAGGTTTTTAAACACGAATTGTGCATGAATTTTGCATGCACAAAATCTGGAGTGATATTCAAATGGTTGAATTATAAATCCACGGAATTCAATTATGCCATTTCAATTATGCAGAATTGGAATTCCAAGGCTAATTCCAATTTTGTGAATCTAAATGTAACCTTACTGATTTACTTTCACAAGTCGAGATATCATGGCTCAAACCTTTCTTTTAGGAGACACCAATCTCTTCTTAGCTATCATTCTTTTAACACCCCACTTCTTTCTCATCATCTGTTGTGATGAAATCTCTAATTCAACCTGAATTGCAACTTGAAGAGTGACCTAAATGATCAATTTATTGTTTTGACCAGTTTTTAATGCATTCCGGATCTATCAACCAAATTGCTTGGGCTCGCTTATTGGGTTTTTAACTGCAATAGGGATTAGAGTTTTGGGGCTGATAATATAATCATGTTCCGAGGATTTTTGAGGCATTCTTGTAACTTGAAATTTTCATTATAGTGAAAGATTTTTTATTATCTTTATCCATGGATGTAAGAAATATCATTGAACCACGTAAATTTTTATATATTGATTCCTTTTTGTTTATTTATTTTTTCATTTCATTTCACGTTACCGTTAAGCCAAATTTGATTTGTTTTTTCATAACATCATCACATATAAAATATATCAAGGCTTTTCAAAGGCCTGTATACTTGACCCATCATAGAAAACCTTCACGGGAAGAAGCTGAATGCCGAAGTAGCTTGCTTAGCTTGAGCCCAAGTCCATTCATCTCATTTAAGTACTCATCTTTATTGTGGACTCCTATCTAGCTGCAACTATTGATATTCTTAGAATGCAAGATTACTTACTCTATGATTTCCATGCCCAACATGTTTCTTATGCTAAGAGCCTAGATTACAAGCACTTGTACCTCGGATGGACATTCAGGTTTAACTTGATCAATAAAAGTTTCTGCATAGCCTTTCAAAATCGAGTTCATAGCAACTGAAGTCATTGATGCCCTATCAACTTGGAGAAAGTGTTATGTTTGTCTTGCTTCTTAGATTTGGTGAGCAATCCAATAGATAAGATATAAAGTATTAATTAGAAGCGTTTTTGATTTAAAGCCTCCTTTCCTTCTATGAGAAATAATAGGAATGTGAAAGAACTCTCCATATAATGGAGTTGTGATAAGTTATAGATGTAACGGGTTTTCGAGTTTTCTGATGGCTTGGAATTGAGCTGAGAAAAAGGAGAATATATTTTTATTGTAACTTATTTATCTCTGGTTTATAATGAAGAATGGACAACACACTCTTGGATGTAGGCATCTCATCCAAACAATGCAAAATCCTTGTCTTGTGTGTGTTCTTGTTGATTTTTTTTACTATTGAGTTATTGTTTATTGCATTGATCATGAACGAGATCCTACAAACTAAATTGAAACTTGACCCAAAACAAAGTTAAGTTGACCCAACCGATCCAAATTTCGAGCCAAACAGATCAGGTTTTGGGTCCAGCTGGCCTAATTTGCAGTGTTAATGTAAAAGGATTACGATAAAGGGCTTAGGAAATCTCTGATTTTCATCTTTTAGGTTTTTGATGAGCAAAGAAGGTCGGTCTATTGTGTTTCTTACTTTGTAGTAATTGGATCTTTCATCCCATGGACACAGGCAATCATGGTCAACCATGTAAATTTATTGTGTTATATTTGGGCTCTCTACGTCCACAACCTAGATTAGGTTATTTAAAAACTTGGATCGGTCTGGTGACTCGGGAGTCCACCGATCCGAGTTACCCGGTGACTCGTCCCTGATTACTAGCTGGTCACTATTAAAATATATTAATATTTAAAAATACATAAAATCAATGAAAAAAAATAAAATAGTAATATCAACATACTTTTATCAATATATAGTTAAAAAAATACACATTGTTTCTTGTGTAAAATTTTGGTTAACAGCTAGTCATTATTAAAATATTATAAAATTTAAAAATATAGATGAAGACAAGATATAGAAGTAGTATTGAACCTACACTTTATCAGAGTTCCATTACTATCTTGAGCATGACACCTTTGAAGAGTCAAAATTAGAGAGACGAGGAAAGGGGAGACGAAGAGAAAACTGGGGCACAACAATGGCATATGATCTGAGCTCTTTCATTTTCTATTTTTTTCTCTTTTTCTTCTTATTATACTTTCTCTTCTATTTGTACTTTTTATGTATGGATCACAAATGTTTTTCTCTTTTCATCTTTTTGGGATCTCGAATAGTTGGCCGGAAAAGTTAACTTTCCGGAGAGAATAGAGAAGTCTAGGTGGTGGGTTTTATGAGAAAGATTGACTGATGAGTGGCAATGTGCTTGCAAGATGACATAAGACAACTTAATTTTTAGGGTTTTACTGTAAAATAAAAGGATATTATAGTAAAAACCCCAATTACTCGTCTGAGCTTCATGAAAAATCGTCCGATTTACTCGGAAAACTCGGTTGAGTTATCTAGTAACTAGGTTGCTGATATCATCCAAGTTTTTGCACCTAGTTAACCAGAAACTCAACCGAGTCGAGTAACTCGGCTGAGTTATCCGAGTAACCAACGTGTTTTTAAACACTTAACCACAACATCACCCTAATAATCGCATAGAGTACATTAACCACAACATCACATTAATTTGATGATATTTTCTCCTCCTGTTCATTTTCTTCTTTCCTAATTGCTAACCGTCACATCTTTATCAGTAGTTCTTGATCACGTTATTGAATTTATGTTTTAACCAAGAAAAAGAAAATGGTGCTGAATTTATCACATCATTTGTTAGGGAAATGGTTTGCTACACCCAAATTTGTTTGTCCTCCTGTGTCCTCACACCACATGCTGACAGGTATGTGATGGTTTTTTGAATTTGGAGCCTCTTTTAAATAGGGAGCAAATGTCACTTAAACAACTTTTATTCTTTTTTTAAAACTCTCTCTCTCTCTCTCCCCCTATATATATATAGGAAGAAAATGTTCTGTGATGAAAAAGTCTGTACTGTGTATGGTGATTGTGAAGCTGACATGTATTATGTTTGGGGTTAAAAACGCCCAAAAGAGTGTTCAGATGAAAAAGTAGGTATTAAAAAAGAGACCGAATTCAAAATCCAATCATGTGTCAATCAGACAATATAGAGGTCTGTGTCCACACAGAAAATCACTCTTCATATATATATATATATATATATCAAAGGGAGTGATCAACCAACATTGATATATCTCTAATTCTTATTTTATTTCGTTGTCTAGTGGAAGTGGATGGAAGGAATACTTACTGGCTCATCCGAATGTAGCTTTTTTCTTTCATAAGGAGGTTGATAAAACAACATCTCCAATTTTTTTTAACTCAACATATATATATATATATATATATATATATATATATATAATCATCATGCATCGCCCATTCTTATATTAGTCTTTTTGTTGTGGAGTGGTTGGAAGGAATCTTATTCATTGCAGCTTGGCATTTTTTTTTGTTGGTGAACTATTCATTTTCCCTTCTAAATGCACCATTTTTCTGTTGCACCCCCTCCCCCTATAAAGCTGATTAGTTGGTAACCAGGATCATGCACTTCAAAGCAGGTCTATCTATGAAAACCATGGATCATATGCCTGTAGTAGGAGAGATTAATCTACTCTTCCCTCTCCTTCTACTACCCCTTCTCTTTCTCATCCTCAAGCGCATAACAACTCCATCTTCACTGAAAGGGAAACATCTTCCACCAGGTCCATATCCATGGCCCCTCATAGGCAACATTCTTTCCATGAGAAAGAACCCCCATGTCTCACTAACCAACTTAGCCCAATCCCATGGCCCCCTGATGTCCCTACAACTCGGGACAAAAGTCCTCGTCGTCGCATCGTCGCCGGCAACCGCCACCGAAATTCTCAAGACCCACGACCGTATACTCTCGGCTCGCTATTTACCAAATGCAATACCTGCAACAGATCCTTCTATTGGATGGACTGAGTGCAACGATCAATGGAACATGCTACGTACCGTTTGTCGCACCGAGCTGCTCTCGGCCAAAGCAATAGAATCTCAAAGAACTTTGAGAGAGAAGAAGGTGCTGGACCTGGTAGGTTTTTTGGGTACGAAGGAAGGTGAGATGGTGACAATTACAGAAGTTGTGTTTGCTACAGTTCTGAATATCTTGAGTAACCTTTTTGTGTCAAAAGATTTTATTAGCTTCGAAGATGATGGTGGAGAAGAAGGGTTGAAGGGGCTTGTGCGAAGGCTTATGGTGTTGGGTACTACTCTAAATTTAGGTGATTATTATCCCATACTAAGTGGATTGGATCTTCAGGGTCTCAGAAGGAAATCCGTTGAATTGGTTGGAAGAGTTTCTGCTACATGGGAGCCTATCCTCAAGCAAAGACAAGCAAAGAAGAGAAAGAAAAAGCTGTGATGATTCGATCCAAGGAGATTTCTTGGACGTTCTGATTGGCAATGGTTATAAAGATGATCTTATCAATGAATTGCTTATGGTTTAAACTTTAAACCTCCTCATCTGTTATATTTGCTTATGAAATTCTATTGTATGATTCTAGTGTTCTAATACTCCTCAATCATTCTGGATCATATTTCTGTAGGGATTTCCTCTTGCGAAAAGTGCATCAGGCCCTGAGTGACACATGGCAAAAAAAAGGTGGAAAAACACATCTTTGTGCCCAGCAGGATTTGCTGTGTTCCCTAAAGTGTCCCTATATAACGTGCCCCCACATGCAGTGGAGGTGTAAATCACTTTTCGAGGTGATGTGTCTCACCCGCATACGGGAGCACGTTAGGGTCACTTTGGGGGGGTGCACCAACCCAGCTGAGTGTTTGTTACCACGTGCCTTGCAGCAGTCGATGCTTTTTCGCAACAGTAAACCTGTCATAAGATTTCAGCATAGATTTCCAGGCACTGAACAACAAGTGGTGAAAAAAGCAGAAAAGACACTTATTTGTATCCAGTGGGCATTTTTGCATTTTGTTACTACCATGTCCTACAGTGCGTGCTTGGCACAAGAGGGTTACCAGGCATTTTTTCGCAAGAGCAAATCCGTTATCATATTTCTAATTTCCTCTTGCTAAAAAGTCCCTGACAACCCTCTTGTGTCAGGCGCTGAGCAAGACGTGGCAGAAAAAAAGAAGAAGAGGAAAACACTTTTTTGTGCCCAGTGTTAAGGCGTTTTTCTTGTAGTATTATTTCTGATAAGCATTGGTGATATATTGACAGGAGCTGTTCGGTGCTGGAGCAGACACTACTAGCTTAACAGTTGAGTGGGCGATGGCAGAGCTCATTAAAGATGAAGAGGCCATGAACAAAGTTCGTGCTGAACTCGTCAGGGAGATCAAAGGAAATGTCCTGAGAGAATCTGATTTACCCAACTTACCCTACCTGCATGCTTGTGTGAAAGAGACGTTGAGATTACACCCTCCTGCACCATTTCTCCTTCCTCGCCGTTCTCTTGAAACATGTGAGGTGATGAATTACACCATTCCTAAGAATTCCCAAGTGCTGGTGAATGTGTGGGCGATTGGAAGAGATCCCATGATTTGGGACAACCCTTTAGTGTTCAATCCTGATCGGTTCCTTAACTCGGAATTAGACTACAAGGGGAATGATTTCACATACATACCCTTTGGTTCGGGAAGGAGAATGTGTCCCGGATTACTCATGGCTAATAAGCAAGTTCACTTAATTCTTGCTTCTTTGATCTACTACTTTGATTGGTCGCTTCCACACAATATGAATCCTGCCGAGCTAGACATGAATGAGAAGTTCGGTTTAACATTGGAGAAGGAAAAATATATAGTACTCGTTCCTAAAGTGAGAAAATAATCACGAGGTCATTGTCTTGTGGATTAATGTGTGGTGGTGGGCACCAGTGGTCTTGGTTGAATGGTCATTTAGATTGTTGATCTTGGGGTTCTATATCGTGGGTTTGTATCACTTTCATATCAAGTACTGTTTTTTTTTTTGTTTTTTTGGGGTAAATATACTAAGTACTGTTTCGGATTGTCTTAGATTGAACCACTACAGTTGTGCATTTTCTTTCAGTTTTACAAATTTCTGGTGAGCAAGCCAGATTGAAAACGTAGTGTCGGTGTGTACTGCACTAACCAAGGAAAAAGGCATAAGTTGAGTCACTATCAAGACCAACAAATTGTCCCATTATTGACAGGACGCTAAAGAACCACACCCTTTAATTGGGATTCATATCCTCTGCGCCAAGTTTACGGTGCGTCACCATGCACCACGGACACAAAAAGAGGGTGGGGGGTGAGGTCCATACACTTTTTGCAAGGGGGCTTTACAAAAAAGTGTATTGATCCCAACCCCTTTGTGTCTGGTGCACGGTGATGCACCGCAAGCTTGGCGCAGATACGAATCCCTTAATTCACCTTTCGGTGCAAACATGCCTATTTACAGATTTACTTGAAAATCCAGATAAACCATGGCTCAAATCTTTTCTTTCAGTAGACACCAATATCTTCCTAGCTATCTTTCTTCTAAGTACCCTCTTCTATTCATCTGTTGTGATGATGTCTCAAATTCAACTCAACCTGAATTGCAACTTAAAGAGTGATCCAAATGACCAGTTTATTGTTTTGACCCGTTTTCAATACACTTGGGATCCATCGACCCAAACCGTTTGGTTTGTTTTTTTGGATTTTTAGCCGTGATTGGGATTAGGGTTTTGGGCCGATATATAATCATGTTCACGGGATTTTTTGAGGGATTCCTGTAACTTGAAATCTTCATTATATTGAAAGCTTCTTTGATTATATTTACCCGTGGATATAGGTAATATCAATGAACCAAGTAAAGTTTTGTATTTGTGTGATTGATTACTTTTTATTTGTTTTTCTCATCACATTTTGCATTGCTGTTAACCCAAATTCAATCTGTTTTGTCATAACATCACCACATATAGCAAGGCTTTTCAAAGGCCTATATACATGATCCCATCTTAGATAGCCTTCACTGGGAAGAAGCAGGATGGTGAAGTAGCCTGTTTAGCCCCTGAGCCCAAGGCACATCATCTCATTAAAGCTTAGTACTCAGCTATTGATATTCTTAGAACACAGGATTGTTCACTCTTTGGTTGCCATGTCCCGCATGTTTCTTATGCTGAGAGCCCAAATTGCAAGCACTTGTACCTCGGATTGACATTCAGGTGTTTTGATCAATAGAAGTTTCTTCATAGCCTTTCAAATTGAGTTCATTTGCCACCGAAGTCATTGATGCCCTATTAACTCGGAGAAAGTGTTGTGTTAAGTCTTGTTTCTTATAACTTGTGAGCAATCCAATAGATGAGATTTAAAGTATTAGTTAAACGTGTTTTTAATTAAAAGTCTCCTTTCCTTCTATGAGAAGGAATAGGGATGTGAAAGAACTCTCTCTATATATAAATGGGAGTTTCTCAAAAGAAAAAAATGGGGTTGTGTTTTACTTTTCTTTTCTAAGGTTTTCTCCTTGAATGAAACAAAAGAGAAAGAGGGTTTCTTCAAATTAAGTTAGATAAAAAGGACTAGAGAGAGAGAGAGAGAGAGAGAGAGAGAGAGAGAGAGTTATGAGTGTGATGAGTTCTTAGGTTTTCTTAGAGCTTGGATTTAAGTTGAGAAAAGGGAGAATATTCTTATTGTAACTTGTATTCCCTTGTTTTGTAGTGAAGAATAGACAACAACCATAGATGTAGGCCATAGAGTTAAACCACATAAAAACCATTGTCTAGCGTATGAGCTTCTTTCTTTGTTATTGAAATATTCTTTATTTCATTGATCTTGAGTGGTTTAGCCTCATATCTCATCATGTGAAATATCAGAGTTGTTTCCACTATAACAACAAAGAAGATGTGTTGAAATTAGCAGGTCTCAATAACACAAATAACAATTTCAGTGGAAAGAGGAAATAAGAAGAAAACTTAGCATACAAAGACAAAAATAAAAATAATAGAATAAAGTTTGGTATGCATCATAATTTACAATTAAAAATAATAAAGCAAATATTAATAGCTTCAAAGAATGGATAGCAATGTGGTTTAACCTAACACGGATGAAAAACAAAGAAAGAACAAAAATTATGTGAAAAAGTTGCAATAACTTGCTAGAATATTTGGAAGCATAGAAATGATGTAGTATTTAACAATAAAAAATTTAATATGAAACTAATGTTGGATAATACCTGCAGATTACTAAACGAGCTCGAGGAAATAAGCCCCTAACAAGATGATGAAAAGAATAAAAAGGAGGAATGGGATCTCCCACAAGGAGAAACATTGAAACTAAACTTCATTGGTGCAACTTCAACTATAAAATAGGAAGCATGCATGAGAATCATTATCAAGAACTTAAAAGGAGAATTAATCGTAACAAGAGAAGAAAAAAATAAGTATCATGGAAGTAGTTCTAATTGAAAATGAATCCTTTCTGTTCAGACGTCAATCTGCTCAAGCAATAAACATCCAAAACTTGGAAGTAGAAGGAGATGCTGCCGAAGTGATCAGTGCACTAAAGAACCCTTTGGAGGAATGCCCTTTAATAATAAGAAATTGTGTAGAAGATTGCAAACTGATATGTCAATCTTTAAATAAAGTAGAAGTAAAACATGTGAGTAGGAACATAAATAAAACAACCCATGCTATAGCACAACATGGGCTAAATGCCGAAAATCAATTGGTGGGCCTCAAACCCACCTAATTGGTTGAAAAAGGCTATAAAAGATTATATGAACAGTCGTATACTTAAAGTATGGAATGGAATGCACAAATTTTACCACAAGAAGTCCCTTTCCTTGTATATGAAGGAATATGCATGTGAGGACTCTCCATATGAGAGAGATTCTCAAGAGAAAAGGGATTGTTATGTAGTCTTTATTCTCTAAGATTTTCTCCTTGAACAAAACCAAAATATAAATGGTTTTTATTTTAAGTGGTGAAAGAATGTGAGAAGGGTATTCTTTATTGTTTAGATATAAAGAGTTATGAAAAATTATAGATGTAATTGGTTCTTAGGTTTTCTTGGAACTTGGAATTGAGTTGAGAAAAAGGAGAATTTATTTTTATTGTAACTTATATGATTGGACTGTCCTCAAATGCAAGATCTTTTCTTGCTAGATTCTTTAAGCTGTTAGTAATCTCATCCACGACTGTTATCACTTTATTTAGACTTTTTTTTTTCTTTCATTGTGTTCATGTAAAATATTGTACAGACTTTGTAACTGACTGGCTCGCTAAGCATGGCCTTGCATCCAAAGCCTTTGAGGTTTGGTCTTCTTCCCCAAGTTGATTGGGTGGGGATCTTGATCTTGATGTAGCTGCTGTTAAGCATCCCCTTTTATCTAATTAATCTATGACTATACTTCTTTATATATATATATATATATATATATATATATATATATATATATATATATATATAAAGGTAATCTGGTCGTTTTAGGAGACCTATCCAGACCCTTCCCTTTTTTGAACGGTGATTTTCACTTCTTTGCGATATGTGTACATTGTACATCTCTTGAAGCCACAAGAAAATTTGTGGATAGGAGAAGATCCTGTTGGCTGCTTAGACAGTAGAAAGATCTCGAACTATAGACGATTTTCTATGTACTGCTACAGATGTTTTCAACTTTTATTATTATCTTTTGAAAAATAATCTTTTCTAATTTTTTTTATTAAAGAGGGAGATTAATCAATATCTTGATTATTCACATGTTGCCTGTATATTAAAAGCTGAATGAACCCATTGTTGCTTTTGCACGGCAGAGGAGCAGTGTTAATTACAAATCGCCAGATCAGTGCATGACATGTGGCCTGACAAAGGGTGTTGGAGTCAATACACATGAGTCAAGGAAGGGTATTAAAGTAAATACACTATAAATAAATACCTGTGTATTTATTAATACACCCTCTGTTGGACATTGTGTCACATCGTGAGCTGAGACTGGAATGGTAGTCTTTTTTTACCGGAGATAGAGATGATGTTAACTCTCCCTCCCCCTCCAAGGCAAAAATAAATAAATTAAAAAGGATTAAAATTGTTTGGAGAATGATTGAAACGATTGGTACGTAATGTTGACTAAACCATGTCAAATTTTAAGAGAGGGAGATCAATCAACACCATCTGACCTTGTCGTGTCGTGCAGCTAGGGGCACGGCACGACACCCCCTTGTGATATGGGGCAAGACACAAGGGGGTGGGGCCCATTCACAAGCCAAGCTGATCTCGAGCTTGGCTTGGCTCACCAAACTCAAGGTTATGTTTCAGGCCGTAATCTTAAAGGCCAGAAGCCCATCGGTGAAATCTGCCCTAAAGGTTGAGGTATAACTTTTGAACGGGCCCAACAACCCATATTACAATAAATTATATCTATATAAATCATGTACAGATATAATGTAATAAGCTAGTATTATATGTATATATATATAAGACTTTAAGCCAAGCTTTTAATGCCCTGGGCCTAGTGTTGTTCGGTTCAGGCTCACTGAGCTAAACGAGTACAAGTCTAATTGAGTTAGCTGGGCTTATTGACAACCCTAAGTGCAAAAAGGCCGATCAATCAACATCTCCATTATTTATTTCTACAACCGGGACCCTCTACTAGCTGGGCTTATTGACAACCCTAAATGCAGAAAGGCAGATCAATCAACGTCTCCATTATTTCTGCAACCGGGACCCTCTACTGCAAAAGTAGCGTTAATACCATCTGGCTGTGGTGGAGATGAGTGTTACTTTTTATCATTGAGTGGTTGGGAGGACTCCCACCCTTTTTTCTTTTATAGTTTAACTACCAAAAAAAATACCCATGGACCATTTGACAATATATGTCTCCCCACCATTTATCAATAATTACAAAAAAATCCCCCACATATTCTGGATAGAAGTTATTGTGGAGTGATTTTACTTCAATGCCCATTGGTTTAAACTAGGGCTGCAAGTTATCCGAAAAATTACTGTGTTCTGGTCCACGTCGTATTCGAAATAAGTTTATCCAGTCTGTTTATAAAAATATCCGTTATAAACGGTTAGGATACGGATGTATATTGTTTCGTTCCGGTTAATATCCGTTTCGTAAAAATATAACAATATAGAGAATATATAGAATAAATTATTGAATTTAAAACTAATCAAACAATCATAAATAGCCTAATAACTAAAACCCTTAAAAAGATAACTATTTACTTCATATTTGTTCCATCTTTATCCATGGCAGCACCCATAGGTATACGGCATCGAAGATTTTGGAGAGGATAGACATGGGTTAGGGAAGAATGCACTGATGATTGTGACAACATATTGGAATTGCCTTTCTGTTTTTTTATTTTCTGGATATCTGAAATCCGGTCCAAAATCCGATTTTTTTAAATGGTTAGAATACGGTATAGTTTTATAATATCCGTTAGAATAGGATAAGGAAGCGAATATGCTCATATCCAGTCCGTATCCGGTCCTTTTGCAGCCTTAGCTTTAAGTGGTATGACATGTCCAAAGATGCAAAAAAATCTAATATCACTAGGCCAGTTGGATTTCATGGGTTACATATATTTAGCTACAGGCGGAGTCATGAAAATTACACGCGGTTGTTTGGTCTTGATGATGGGAGAAAAGTGTGATGGTTGTATTGTCTCATATGAAATACAATAATTTATTATATATATTCCTTTAACCTCAACGAATAGTTAGAAATGAGGCTCACGAAATAACAAACACTTGTGTAGAGTCTCTTCTGTAGTTGACGCAAAGGCAAGTGTTATAGATTTTCAAGTTGAAGAGAATGGTAAGATAGTTTTTGCAGTTAGAGAGGACGGATCAAAGTCCCTCGATCTCTAGAGTTGACTAAACAAGTTGACTCAGGGCAGCTACACATGTTCATTAATTGTGCTATGATCGAGTTGGATGGTGTTAAAACCAAATTGATTCGATGGTATATGTAACAGTGATTCTTTAAGGCTAATGATTCTTTATGGTGATAGCAAACAAGTTCTGATTTAGGTTCAAGGTGCAGGTGCATTCTAAGTAGGGGTAGGCATGGGTCAGGTTGGCCCAAGGCCGGCCCTAGCTCAGCTTGAAAATTGGCCCTAAAAAGCCTTACCCAAACTAGGCCTGAGGCCCAAAATTTTATTTAGGGGCAAACTTGGGCTTACCTTCGCTCAGCCTAAGCCTGACCCAAGGCCTGAACTTTTACATATATAACATTTATGTATTATATAAAATATATTAAGTTTTTTAAAATTATCAATATTATATAGCTTAGTTGATAAAAATGGTTTTTTACAAAATGTATTGGGTTTAAGTCCTAGTAAAATCAATGATTTTTTATAATAAACAATCTTTAGAATTTAAATATTTAGTTTTCCATGCTTTTTAAAACTAGTAAATTTTTGTATTTCAAGTAGTTAAAGCACTAGTTATTACATGATTTGTCTAGAGTTCAAACCTACATCTCAACATTAATTTTTTTTTAAATTCATGGGTCGGCCCGAGGCCCAATCAATAAATTAGGGCCGGGTCCAGACCTAAATTTATATTAAAAATTTATCAATCCAAACCTCGGCCTAAGCCCGAACTATAATTATAGGGCTAGGCTTGGGCCTTCTATGGCCTGACCCGAGCCCAGTCCATGCCCACCACTAATTCTAAGTATAAATTGTACAAAGTTCACTAAAAAGAACAAGTGCAAGTTTTCAAGATAATTATGGAAATGCAGATCAAGGTGGAGTGTTGTGCACATGTCGTAGATTCTATGTCTTGGTAAATATATTTGTATAGCTAAAGCTCATGATCTTGCCCACCAAACGTGTGTCTCTAGTAATAGTCAACTGGGCTGTCCTCGATGGGGCGAGTCTTCATCCTCTGTGTAAATTTTTGGTTACCAAAACAGAATTTTTTTTTTTTAGGTGGATGCGAAGATATCAAGGTGGAGATTGCTGGGTTATGACAAGTTTCTAGTCAAAATGAAACTTTCATGTGTGTTGGTTTCCTTCTCTAACTAGAAGAGTAGAAATGTGTGGATGCTCTTTCTATGAGTCTCACGAAACTAAAATCTTTATTTAATATGAGGTTAGCTTGTAATGGAATATGGCTTTTATTTCTCATGGGTTTTTTCATGGTTCCTCGTAAGGTACGATTGTGAGAGAAGGTGAGAAAATAGAGTATTTTTGGGTTTTGTGAAAGAGAGCAAATGTCTTGCCCAAGACACTAGGAGACATCATGTGCCCTGTTGTCTTGGATAGAACATTTATTTTGTTTGTGAAAATATGATAAATGAGTTTTTTCACAAAGTTGAAAAAGACGAGGGAGGATGGTGGTTAAGGGCTTAGGTTCTAAAATGAAAGCTTGAGTAAGAGAGCTTTGTACATCTTTTACTTTTTTCATATAGTGAAAAATAGATATCTTCATAAACGTAAGCATCTTAGCTGAACCACCTAAAATTCTCATCTTGTGTGATTTTTATTTCTTTTATATTCTTTATTGCATAATTCGTGATTGTTTTAGGCTCGTATCCCATCACATGAAATTTTAAAATTGTTTTTGTTGCGCCAACAATCATAGTGCCAGGGACTCATAGATCCACATGGCAATATAAGACATCTTTCTTCTTTGCTTACACATTGAGAGAGAGAGAGAGAGAGAGCGAGCTATCACAATAAATTTAAAAAAAAATTCTTCACTGTGTGGTAGTCATTTTACCACTATTTTGTGCACATCTATTGGTAGTAGTTTACAAAGTAAATTTATAAACGACAGAGAATCTATTTTTCAAAACTGGAAATCGTTCACACACATTAAACAAAGAAGATAAGAAGGGTTTCTCTTTCTTGTTTCCTCTATATATCCGAAAATGCATTTACAGGTGCATCAGACCGCTGAGTTGAATTATTAAAAGAGGTAAGGGCTTCATCAATGTCCTCATCCTTCTCATTCTCCTCTAATGATCTTCCCTTAGTTTCACGTGTGAAGAAATAGGTCAAGACCATTCCAATAACACACATCCCACTAAGAATTACCAATGACCACTTCATACCAATTCCTTTGTGATAACCAGGATCAACATCTATCTCGTGTTGACTTTGAGAAGCCCAGAGAAAGCCCACCGACCCAATAATCGCCCCCATCTTTCCGACGGCCCCAGAGATTCCATGGCAGGTGGATCGAAATCTTGCAGGAAAGAGTTCGGCAGGCACAATGAAGGTGGTCGTATTTGGGCCAAAATTGGAGAAGAAAAATATAAAGCCAATGAGAACTAAAAAGCCCACATCGGTGTTATTTTTCCAGAAACTATCATAAGGAATCCCAACTGCAAGCAAGCCGATTCCCATGAAAAAGAAGCCCATGATTTGGATTTTGACTCGACCAATTCGATCGATGAAGTAGACAGTGGCCCAATATCCTGGAATTGTCGAACCTATTGCAATATATGCTTGGAGTTTCGCGACATGGAGGGCCTCTTGGTAGGGATTCTTGGGGCCAGCTTTGTCGAGATAATGTTCGTAAATGATATGTTGGAAGAGGTTGTTAGTGTAGAAGACAACATCTAGGAGGAACCATGTTATGGCACTAGCAAAGAGATCACGGCCGTAGTGGTGAAAGAATCTCTTAGAGAGAAGCCCATAAGACGGTGGATTTGGAAGGACTTCGAAATCTTCCGTAATCTGATTCGCAGCTATGTTTAACACTTTCTCCATGTCCTTCACGGCCTGCCGGATATTTTGCTCCACCAAAGCAGTATACCTGAGATTACCAAAAAAAAATCATTATTTTTTTGGTAATGATTAAACTATAATAAAAATGAAAAGTCACTTTTCTGAATTATGTGTCACTTCTCCTGTTCTAACAGAGTAATCTATGGGTGGGCCGGGCGAAGGGCAGGGATATGGTAGAGTCATTAAGGAAGTGTACCAAATCACTAGCTACATCTTCTAACTCACAAAAAGGGCCTATTTGGCATGATGTAATCATTTCATTTCAAATTTCCAAGACAAATGTAAGCCATAAAGTGATGGCTCAAAATAAATTCATTCTGATTTATACTAATTTGTTAACTAAAATTATAAATGAAGTTTTTTATAAAATAAAGTGTTATATGTTATCAAGCATAAATCTGAATGAGTTCATTATGAACCAACACCTTGTGGCTACAACTGCCTTGGGAATTTGAAATAAAATGATTACATTACAGGTGGCTAGCAAACACGGCCTAAATGAATTGACAAGTGAGATTGAAAACCTAGGTTGTCAATTGGTCCATAATCCAAATGAGCTTTTACGGTGAGAGAGTCAGGTAAGTTCAAAGTTCAGACAATGTAAAAGTTGAGTCCAGAACCTATATGGCACCAGAGAAAAGCCTTTTACTACAGCTAAATGTGGCAAAAAATCAAATCTGGTGGGTGATTCCTATATTTGGAGTATGCATGCAACACTTCAAGATGCAGAAGAGGATTTGCTTTCCTATGGCACTAATTTGCTTCCCCTGCATTACAAATTCATTCTCTATGTGACCGCCAACCTAAGTATCGATTAGGATTCCTATTGTATTTTCTGCAGTGTTCCTTATTGTTGTACATGGTTTCTCAAATGGGTGAGATGAGAAAATCCCAAGAGGCAATCGAGATTGGTTTGAATCCTCTCCTGTTCAAACGGACAGATATCAAGCAAAATGGATTTCCTGCAGCGCAAAAACTTGCGGCAACCCTGAAGCACCAGGGTACTGGGTGATGTGGTGAAAAAGTGAAAAAATACCCAGTGCTGGCACACAAGATGTGGTGGTTCACCTTTGTTACCACGTGTCATCCAGCTGGTGCTTCAGGGCCACCGCACGAAATCCACTTTGGATATCACGTCGAGATACCAATGGTATCAGCGCACGACAGAACTGAACCTCAAATTGAGCCTATTTAACTAAGTGAGCTTGGGCCAAACTGCACTCTAAAAGCTTGGCTCGTCAAGGGCTTAATAATCCCCAATCCAAACGGATTGGTTATCCTTTTAAAATCATTTCAGGCTGCTGATTTTCTTATTTTCTTAATACAGTGTGTAACCGATGACTTTGACTTTTGGGCTGCTGGGCCAGTATCAACCAGCCGTATATTTAGACCGAAGTTTGGCTCAATGGGCTATTAAACTTTAAGGTTCGTGCCACAGCTTGCCAGTCTCACCTCTTCTACCTAAAATATCCCTCCCTCCCACACCTCCACTTTGCATCGGCGACCCTCCGACGGTTGCAGTGCCCCCTCTGGCACCACTCCTCTCTCCCGCACTCTCCCCTCTTTCTCTTCCTTTTTCTCTCTCCCTCCCTCTGTCCATCTTCATCTTCCTCTTTTTTTTTTCTCCCGCATTCCATCCTCCTCTCTCTCTCTCTTCATTTTTTTTTCCTATTCAGATTGGCATTGAGTCCAGTCGAGCAGGGTCTATCCCACTGAGACAACTCAGCCGAACAAGGATTGGGTTGTTCGAGTGAAACAAGCCATATTTGGCTGGTTTACTCGAGCATGGGCTGCCTTGTTTTCAACAACAGCATTCCGAACATGTCAAATTTTTTTTTTTTAATTTCCTTGCCTTTCGGGGGTTGCCACCATAGAAGCTGCCACCGCCGCCGGCATCGTAAAAAAGGATGGGGTTTGTGAGAGAGAGGGGGGATGAGTATTTTAGGTAAAAAAGGGGATAGAGAAGAGTATAAAAGGAAACATAAAACAAGATTTTTTTAAAGTGAGGTGAGTTTAGAAATTTGTGTGGGGGCAAATAGAAGTTCCCTCAAATCAAATGACTTCTAATCGAAATAGAGGGAGGGAGGAATTTACCTGGCAGTTTCGGGCATCAACATTCGCCAATAATACGTCATCACAGCCGGAATTGCTCCGATCATCAGAATCAGCCGCCACGCCAGATCAGCCTCGCCCGGTAGGGGTAAAGACGGGGCGCGCTTACCGGAGGTACGGTCGAAGATGGCACACACGATCATGGTAACAGCGGAACTGGCAAGGATCCCAAATCCCTGCATCGAGAACACCGCCGCTATGAACGACCCACGTGTCAGCCTATTGGCGAACTCCGACATGATGGTCGCCGAGAGCGGGTAGTCCCCTCCGATCCCAACCCCGAGCCAGAAGCGGAAGAAACACAGACTGGTGAGCACACACTTCCTGGTACGGCAGATGGAGAAGCCACACCCAATGGAACCGGACACCATGAGAATGAGCGCAAGGCCGTAGACTCGCCTCCGACCCATGAGATCGCCTAATCGGCCGAAGACGAATTGGCCGGTGGCAGCGCCGAGGAGAGCGATGGACACGCTTATGGAGACAACAGAGGGTGGGGTTACGCCGTGATTGTCGTCTCTGTAGTAAATTCGTCCGATCAAAATCATGACTGGGGATATGGCGAAGAGGTCATAAGCATCGGTGAAGAGGCCCATGCCGGCGATGATGATGGCTTTGAAGTGGTAATACTGGGTTCTCGCTGCATCCAGAGCCGATAGTACCTTTAGCGCCATTCGTGAACTAGCCTATGCTTCACCTTCACAGAATTGAAGCTCCTGTGATATATATATATATATATATATATATAGAGAGAGAGAGAGAGAGAGATATATATATATATATATATATATATATAGAGAGAGAGAGAGAGAGAGAGAGAGAGAGAGAGAGAGAGAGAGAGAG
>JAOXJP010246784.1:0-22502 GCA_025762735.1 Platanus orientalis | reverse complement strand
GCCAATCAGTGTGCTCACAATGTGGACAGTTTCTGATGGGTTACCAATCCATCCAATCCGGTTGTATCTATTGGGATGTTTTCCCTTCTTCTAAGTAATGAAGTCCAATATAAAAAAATACTCTGAGCTTAGCTTCTAACCTAAAATGCCATTGGATAGGACGGCCAGATTTTCACAATAGACCATGATCGGTCTTTCTGGTGTCCTCTTAATCATCAGATTATCTATAAACATTTTATTCAAACTATTTCCATAATTATGGTGGAACACAAAATATATGTAGCTTCAATTGAGCGTTTAGCTACACAACCATGTTTCATGTTTCTTGCTGACCCATCAGGCTGCATTTCATTAACAGGGCTGCTCTTCAATGCGGAATACAGTCCAATCTTTCCTTCATTTTTATAAACGGCCATTCAATCTACCATCTGGCACAGCTAGTTCTGACATGTAAGCTTCTACTCCGCCTCTTATAATCTACCTCATCATCCACCCAAATGAGAACACTAAATCCCGCTTTTGAGAGCATATTGAGACAATAAAACTGTACAGCAACAATACTTGCAACCTAGTTCGTCCAGGAGTTTGACAATGTTTTTAATTAATAAAGGGGACACTACATTTACTTCTCTCGAAAAATGGCACGAAGAAAGGATACAAATTTGATTTAATAACAAAATAGAAACCCACGAATCATGTCTACAAAACCATTACAAGAAAAGCTTCTTTCGCTTTTCTATTCGTTTCTCTTTCCCTTCTCCAAGCTATACACCAGGCACAATTGGTTGGGGCTACCAAATTCACCCTGCAACTGACAATACCCATACAGATTAGAGTATGTATCGCCTACTACTACAACTACTGACAAAAAAATGAGGATAAAATTAGACTCAAAACTGTGTTCTTGGGGCCCCAACCTAAAGGGAGGACTCTGCCCCGTTTCTCCTTCCCCCCTCCCCCTAAACATCCTATGATATAGAAAGCAAAAACACCAATCTATGCCCACAATATAACCCAGTCCATGATATCTCCTTTAAAATCTCGCCTCCTTTGACCACTATAGAAGGACCCAACCCACTTTGGCAACACTTCAACCAGACCTGAAACTCAACCAAACAGGACCCGAACATGACGATGACAATAGGCACCCAACATATATCCAATCGCCCCCCACCTGGACTTCACTCCATCAAAACCAACACAGCCCTGCATATTTTTTAAAACATTAGTCATTACAAGAAATTGTCAGGCAAAAAACAAAGATGTCATCTGACAACAATCCAAGGAACAGAAGATGGGACCAGACGTCGAGCCCCAACCAATGGACATCTTAGGCCAAAGAAATTGACTCCTATTTATTCAGCCTATTGTATTTAGTTTGCCAATCAAAAATCTTATGGATAGGATGCCTTAGACAAACCAAGCGGGCTGTGACAATAAAAGAGAGGCTATACTCATCAATCAGGTCCATGTTCAGACAGAACATCCTTGGTGGTATTATGAAAAAAGGGTAGGTAGGCACAACCCCACTGCATTTCTACCACAAAAGATGAAAGAACAATTTCACAAACATATCCTGCATGTCCTCTGTTCCTGATACATGTGTGAACCATAAACACTTGAGAAGCTTACCTTCATCTGCTGAAGTTGAATCCACCTAAAGGAACTTGAAGCTTGTTCCCACCAAAGCAGAACCTAGATTGGGGAGCAGCATCATTCCCACAAAAGCAGAACCCAGATTGGGCAGCAGCATCATTCCCACCAAAGCAGAACCGAGATTGGGCAGCAGCATCACCTAGGGGCAATGACTCGTCATCCTCCTCCAACCAATATGTCTTGAGAATCTTCACTGCCTTGGTGTCATGGCTCTTTAGGTTTTCAATCTTCTCTAACCCCTCCGCATCCTCAATCAATTGAGCGTAAAGATTCACTCCCCCAGTGTTACACACTTTCTCGGCTTCCCCAACCTTGAAAATGTTCTCAAGCCCTTCTAAACAGATTGTGACAATCCTTGGATAAGGATAGACAAGATCACACAATGGCTTGATGCAACCTTGCACAACCAGATACCTATTCCCAAAAAGATAATCAAGCATACAATTTTAAGATGAAGAAGAAGCAAAAACAAAGAAGAAGAAGAGAACTCAGCAGAAAATATACTTGATTTGATCATGAGTACCACCAGAGGTAGATTTGAGATTGCCCATGCAGCTTCTTTCTTTATATCAAACTCAGCATTTTGAAGCAGTTGGACAAGAGGAGCAATGATATCAGCATCAATTACAGCCTGTGCAATTTCAAAAATTGCATTAATTACAAAACCATAGAATATAAGAGCAATAAGAAAAGCCATAGCCAATGAACAATACACAAATCTAAGATTTCCCTTCCATATTTTTCACAACCATAGGCCTTCTTAACAAGTCGGAGATACAAGAAAATGTAAACTAGAATAAAAGGCTTTATGGTCCTTCATTCACAAAATATAGAGCAAACAAGGAGCTATTCCATACAGAGTTGGGATTCCCTTCTGTACCTGTATATGATCCTTGCTTCCAGCCATGATGTTTGAGATGGTCCAGCACGCTTCCTTCTTGATATTCTTCTTATGATTGCCGGTCAACAGGTTCAAAAGGCAAGGAAGTGTGTGATGGTTAATTACATACTGCAAAAATAACAAAGGAGGCAAAAACCTCATTAGCTCCCAAGAATATAAGAACCTGATATAATCTGAACACATGTCAAATTAAGAAGAATTTTTCTACATAATTAGCATAACTGCTCAACTTGAGTCAACAAAGCCTTATCCCACTACTTGGGGTTGGATACACCTATCTTGTTTGGCCATTCCACTTTATCTAGGACAATATCTGCTGTTACATCAGAAGCATTAACATCTTTCCTCACTACTTCAACTAAAACCAAGTCTATATAATTAGCATACCACACCCAAAGTTCACCAAAAGAAACAAATGAAATAAAAATAGCACTACAAAAACAAAAGGCAGTTTTCTTTTCATTGCCTTCCCAATTGGAAAAGCATATGAAAGGAAATGAAAAAGAAAACAGCATATTCCAACACATTAAATACAACTGAGAATTACTTTAACACAAAGACAAACCCCTAGAAAACCTTTACAAGTCCAGAGCCAAAGCAATAGAATTAGTAACAATAGTCCAAATAAGGACAGAGAATATGACCAATAAAGTAATTTACCACACCCGCAAGAAACTAGTAATATCCTAACAGGGTTAAATAGATGTCGACAGGGGGATTATGAAATAGGTGGTGGTCAATTTGGGCGGCTGGGATTTGGTACGAGTGTCTCTGTGCAACCTAGGTCAGTATGGCATCAGGGGCAGACACATCAGCGTCAAAAAAGTAACTTACACTTTTTGGGTATGCTTCTCACTTTTTGGCGCTGATGTGTTGGCCCCTTATGCCATACTGACCTTGAACGACCTAAGGTTGTTAGTACCTAATCTTTTGGGCAATTCGGGGATGATTTACCTCCCTATATGGTGGAAACTACACAATATACTATCCCCGTTAAGGAGCTTGAAACTGGGGAGGGGAGACTGAGAACAATGGGGGAATGGATGAACGAGAACACCTAGTCGGAGGAGTACGTGACAGAAACAGAAGATGATCAAGAGAGGGAACAAGTTGAAGATGTTCAACGGCTGTATGAAGATGAGGGGTTCTACAAATTGGTTGATTATGAAATGTCCCATAGTGATGGGCCTGCTTTGCATTGCCACCAGGGAAGCGAGGAACACTCTTAAAACGACTATACTAAAATGCGTCAGGCTGGTGAGCCATCTTCCCAGAACATACCAGGTATGCGCAATACCCCATATCCTGTAGCCCCTTAGCCCAATCATGTTGATCTCCTATCCCCTGTCTATATTCCTGATGTCGTTATTGCTTCATCTAATATTCATGATTCTGTTAATATATGCCCTAGCATTGTGCCTAACCCAAGTGCAGGCATACCGAATCAGGCGACAATGTCGGATTGCCACAGGATTGAAAGGGAAGGGAGGGTAATGTTGGGGGAATTTCGAAGGGATGAGGAGCAGGATGAGGAATATGAAGGCATAAAGGAGGATTTTATTATTATGGATAAGTATATAAGTAAGATGGGATTTAAGGTTTGTGACAAGAATGGTAACCAGGTGCTGTTATCAGAACAAGCTAAGATGATTGAATCAAAAAAGCTTCGGACATTTCAGAAAGAGAGGAAAGGGAAGAGGGAGCTGAAGAATCTCAGATGGGATATGAAGGATGGTCCTAGGAATGGGGATGAGGATGATGTGAAATGGTCAGGAAGGGGATGCTCATTGAAAGGTATAAAATGAAAATATTATCATGGAATGTATGAGGGCTGAGCGGGATTAAGAAAAGAAGGCTAGTCAAGGAATGTATTGTTTGATATAAACCCGATGTGGTTATTTTACAAGAGTCAAAAAAGGAGCTGGTGCATCGCTGGCTAATAAGAAGTGCTATGGGGAAGGAATTGAAGTAGTGGAGTGCTCTCCCTGCTGTTGGGACATCGGGGGATATTATTTTGGCTTGGAATCCAGCTGTAATACAAAAGGAAGACGAACTTATCGGAAATTTTTCAGTGCCAATTGTGATCAAGGATTGTGAGCAGTGTTTCATGGATGCTCTCAGGAGTATATGGGCCAGCAGCAGCTGTGTATCGATCGGATTTCTGGGAGGAACTTGTAGCAATTAAAGGGAGTTCGGATGGTCCTTGGATTGTTGGGGGAGATTCAACGTGATGAGGTTAGATCACGAGGAGTATGAGAGAGTTCAATGAATTGGTTCAGAGCTGGGGATTACAGGATAGTCCATTATCCAATGTGAAATACAAATGGACTAATGGACAAGAGAACCCAATTTTATGTCGACCGGAAAGATTTTTGGCAAATAGGGAATGGGAGGACCTATACCCTCATTACTACCAGGAAGCAGTCTTCAATCATTGGCCTTTTTTTTTTTTTTTTTGCTCAATTCTAATAAGGTGAGTTTTGGGCTGAAACCCTTTAGATTTGAGAACATGTGGACAACCCATCCCTCCTTTATAACCTCAGTGACTGTTTGGTGGCAAGTGCAGAATGGTGGAGAAAGATAAGGATCAAGTTTCTGAAGAAACTACAACATGTTAAACCAAGACTTAGATCTTAGAATAGATCCACCTTTGGCAATCTTAAGGATAAAAAAGATAAAATATGGAATGAGATTCATTTGCTTGACAAGAAAAATGAAGAAGATGATGGATTATCGGCTGAGTTGATTAATAAGAGAAATTAGTTAGTGGTGGAACTAGATAACATTCTGAAATATGAAGAGATACATTGGCACCAACCGCCCAGGTTTAAATGGCTAAAAGAGGGTAACGGCAACACCAGGTTTTTCCATAAGGTGGCTAATGGGAGGAAACGGAAAAACCTTATTCCGAGATTGATGGTTAATGGAAATGAAGTGGAGTCATTTGAGGAGATTTCAAGTGAAGCTATCCATTTTTTTCTGAGTTATACAGGAACAAGGTGTGGATTAGCCTCGTTTCCAATTTATTTGAGAATCAACTGACTGATGATATGAGAGAGGAACTGGAGGTCCCAATTTCGATGGAAGAGGTGAGAAAGGCCATCTTTAGCATGAAAAAGGACAAGGCCCTGGGTCTGGATGGATATTCAATACGCTTTTTCAGGTGACGTGGGATATCAAAGAGGACTTGATGAAGGTTTCTGCTGAATTCTATGAGGGGAGAATTGAGTAAAGGGATGCAGGCCACTTTCATTGTTCTAATCCCGAAAAAAAAAAAAAAAAAAGGACAAAGGAATTATCAGATTATCTACCAATTAGTCTCATGTGTAGCCTATATAAAATCATATCCAAAGTGTTATCCCTTAGATCGAGGAAAGTTATGGGGGAGGTGGTGTCTTCCACCCAAGTGCCTTCATTAATAGGAGACAAATCACGGATAGTATTTTGATTGCAAATGAGTGTGTGGATCACAGAAGGAGATCCAGTGAGCAAGAAGTGGTATGTAAACTGGATTTTGAGAAATCATATGATAAAGTAGATTGGAGTTTCCTATTTTGGGTCTTATCAAAGAAAGGGTTTTGGTGGTTGATGGATAAAATGGATGCAAGGGTGTGTACATGAACCCTTTTTCTTGATCCTCTAAAGGGTTTTTTAAGTCACCCCAAGGATTGAGACAAGGCGACCCACTCTTCCTTTTTATTCTCTTTAGTGGCTGATGGCCTAAGAGTAATTTTAAAGAGAGCGGTTGACGCTAACCTCCTGAAAGGTTTTTTTATTGGTGATGGGAATTATGGGAATCAAGAGATATCTCATTTGCAATTCGTTGATGACACCATCTTATTCCTCGAGGCTAATGATAGAAACATTCGTTGTATGGGAATTTGTTTAAAGATTTTTTAGATCATTTCGGGGTTAAAGGTGAACTTGTCAAAATCATGCATGGTTGGGATTAATTTGGAAGACCGCAGCTTGAGGGAGTTAGCCAGTGGTTGGATGTAGAGTTGGTGAATGGCCCATTAAGTATTTGGTTTACCTTTGGGAGGGCAGCCTCATTCCATAGCCTTTTGGGACCCAGTTGTAGAGAAGGTATCTAAGAAGCTTGCTTGTTGGAAAAAGGGGTATATTTCTTTGGGGGGCGAATCACTTTGAACAAATCAGCATTAAGTAATATACCTGTGTACTATATGTCCTTATTTAAAATGTCATGTGAGGTGGCATCGGTGATTGAGAAATACCAAAGGAACTTTTTATGCGAAGGATGTTGTAAAAAGAAGGATCACCTAATGAAATGGAGTGGTGCAATAAGATCGAAGAAGAATGGGGGTTTAGAGATCGAGAGGTAGAAAGAAAGGAATATAGCACTGATGGGAAAATGGTTGTGGTGATTTATGTATGAGAGACAATCCTAGTGGCAATCCATCATTGTTTCTGGATACGGTGGGATGTAACGGGTGGGATGTCAATCAATCCCTTCCAAATTCACACTCTTTGATGTGGAGAAATGTAGTCCAAATTGCTCCACAATTCTACCCTTATACTCATTTTGGATTAGGGAATGGATGTTGTATAAGGTTCTGGAAAGACCTATAGTGGGGAGATCAGCCTTCGGCAGTTCTATACCTGAGACTTCTTCGGATATCTACCTAAAAAAAATTCCTACGTTGCTAATATCCTTTCTTTCTCACTTAATGGTCTATCATGGAATATTGATTTTTCCATCCTTTATTTGATAGAGAGGTTCTTTTAATTACTCATTTAATGCAATTCTTGAACAATGTCTATGTCTACTCCCAAGACAATGATGTAAGGATATAGCGCCCCACATCTTCAGGATTATTCTTAATAAAATCCTTTCTATCAATCCTGGTTAATGAAAACCCACCCACTTACCCAATACGAATCCGAAGCATTTGGAAAACTTTAGCCATCCCAAGAGCCCAAGCTTTCTCTTGGTTTGCATGTTCGAATCGAGTTAACACTAGGGACATATTGCAAAGACGTCAACCATATATGTGCCTTTCGCCAAATATATGTGTCTTATGTGGTAAGGATGGGGAATCAAGCAATCATATCTTTCTCCATTGTAGTTATGTAAGGAAGATTTGGATTCACTTTTTAAAAGGCTTAAATATATACTGGGTGATGCCAGAAAATTTAAGGTGAATGCTTCCCTCATGAGGGGAATAAAAGGAGTGGGTGATAAGAAAGGTAAGTTATTTTGGAGGACAATGGCCCAAGGCATTATATGGCGAGTATGGAAAGACAAGATTAGGCAAGTTTTTGAGGAAGTAAAGTTGGAATGGGGAGCAGTTAGAGATGCCATCATTAGGGAGGTAGGAGCGTGGATGATAATTTCCCCCAGAATTCCATGACGTATCTATGAATGACTTTATACCATGACTGGAGAGCTTGTATTTCACCATTTGGTTCTAACCATCAAAGGCCTACAAATGCATGGAATCACCCTCCTTCGGGTAAATATAAATGGAACTTTGACAGATCAACCAATGGGAATCTTGGATTAATCGGGTATGGGGGTTGTTAAGGGATGAAAAGGGAGTGGTAGTGTGGGTAAAGTGTGGTCCACTCGGTGAAGAAGATTTGACTAAGGCAAAGGTAATTAGATTGCTCTATGGCTTACATGAGATCAAAGCCTTAGGGAAGACTGGATGTTGAGTGGAAGATGACTTGAAAGTGGTGATTAGTTGAGCCCTTGGTCGTGGCGAGGATCGTGGATTTTGAGGGGACACATTCCCGAGATTAGGGAACTCATGAGGGAGATGGATATTGTTCTAGGGCATATTCCTAGGGCCCAAAATGAGGATGTTGACAGGCTAGCAAAGTGGGGGAGAGATCAATTAGAAGACTTAAAAGGGAGACAGGCTTCCAAAATGGGGATAGTATAGCTTGTATTTTGAGTTTCTTCTTAGTTGTTCCCTCTCATTGATTGTGTTGCATTATACTCTAAATTTTTCTTTGTAATAAAAACTTCGTTATTCCTCAAAAAATATATATATTTTATCCATGAACAAATTACTATAAATGCATGCACCAAAATTTGTTATATGCATCAAGAGGACTAAGACAAGGATATCCATTATCATCATTTCTCTTCTCCTTGGTAGTTGATTCCCTCAATGCTATGTTCAACCATGTTGTTTGGGCTAACCTTATCGAAGGGTCCAAGTTGGCAGTCTCAGATCTTTCCATTTTCCACCTTCAATTTTCTAAGGATATCGTTGTATTTGTCAATCCTTCCCACCCTGATACTATGAATCTAAAATCCAAAATTCAAGTTTTTAAACTAATATTGGGATTCAAAGTTGTTAAGGCAAAAATATGGCATTTCTAGTATTAATGTGAATGATTATGTAATCACTTGTCCTTAGCCAACTCTCTGTGTTGTAGAGTAGAAAGTTGCCCCCATAAATATATAGGCCTTCCTCTTGGGGGGTAGCTGCATTTGAGAAGTTTTTGGGATCTAGGGGGTTGAGAGAATTGAGAATAGACTTGCATCTTGGAAAAAATCATATATCTCCATTGGTGGTAGAATTACTCTCACCAAGACAGTCATATCCAATCATCCGGTCTACTACATGTCAATGTCCTCCATTCCAGTTAAGGTCACAAAGAAAATTGAACAGCTCCAAAGGAACTTTTTATCGGATGGTAACCGTTCCAAAAAAGATCAAAACTTAATTAGATAGACATGTGTAGACCAAAGTTTACTCGGGATTTTGGAATTGGAACCATTATCTCAAAGAACAAGGTTCTTCTCGAGAAATGGATTTGGCATTTCACATTAGAGGATGAAAGCCTTTGGCACTCCCTTATTCTTTGCAAGTATGGTCCAGATGAAAATGGTTGGGGCACAAACCCATCAACCAATTCTAGAGCCTCGGTCATTTCGCCCTCTTCTTGGTTAGAGGGCCATGGATAGTCCAAAAAATGTTGTCTAATAATTAGGATGTTTAGGTGTTTTTTTTTTAATTGTAATAAAGCCTTTTCATGGACAGAAGTCTTTTCATAATTATGTTAACCTTAGGGGTCTTATTATAATAATTAAAAGTTGCTAGTTCAGAGAATTTTGGGGTGTAACCAACCAGCCAAATTTTTTTCTTTTTTTTTCTCTTTTTATATTTTAACAAGTTCAAATATGTGGGCCCGCAATAGACAGGTCATACAGACCTCAATTTGGGGATATTTAGGATTCTATTTAGTCAAGAGTAGGACGTATTTTATAGTTAGTCGACAACCCTAAAGGTTTCCAAATTTATAGGGTTCTTTTGATCCATTATGGGACCCAATAAATTGGCTAACAAGCCAAGAAATTGTGGCAACCAAAAGTACAAAAATCTTATAAGTCTTATGTTTAGAAGTGTTCTAAAAATAGGAAATATGTGTACTAGCATATAGGGATTTTTATTTCTTTTCATAAGACAATGTAAGCCTATTTAAGGGACCTTCACGCAAGAATAAAAGAACAGAAAAAGATTATTTGAATTAAAGAACATGTGTGTATCGGTAAGAGGGTTACACAACCCTAGTTTCTCCACTTAGAGTAGAGTCATAGGTTCCCCTAGAATCTCTCCTCTTCCCCCTCTTCTTCCACAAAGGGGTAGATTCTTCTACCATTTCTTATCTTCTTATTCTCTTTTCCTCTTTCTTCTTTCTCCCCTCAGTTATGTACTAGTTCAGCCCATATTTTCCCTATTGAACAACCCTTCTCGTCCCCTTTCTGACCTCTAATCTATTCCCTAACAATGCCTTGTTATTCCCAAAATAGCATTTTGTTTTGTGTTAACCCATTTTAAGTCCAAAACAGCAACCTTGTATATACAAGTTCAACACATCCGAATTTATTGAAATTTGGAACAGTGGTCTATTTTGAACTCAAGATTCACCATTTCAGAGCACAAAATTTTCTAATGCACAGACGGGAGTATTTTGGTCATTTTCACACCACTGCCCAGATTTTTCTAGAATTCGAATTTTTGGATCTTTTTCCTCTTTAACGCAACGGGGTCTTCCTACACCTATATTATGTCACTTCTATCCACATCTTTCCCTTGTCATGGATAACGAAAATCATATCAATTTTCGAAATGATGTCTGGATTGAAGAGTCATCTTTCTCATATCTCTACCCTAGACCATTTCGCATTGCTTCCCAAAAAGATGCCTCCATTTCTGAGATTCTATCAAATTCCCTTAATGGCCTTTCTTGAAATTTGTTATTCTCAAGAGACCTTCGTGATTCAAAACTCCCTCTCATCTCTTCCCTCTATGATCCCCTTCATCATTTTCGCCTTTCCCCCTCTCTTCCTAATAGATTCAAATGGTCTCTTCACCCTTCTGGTCACTTCTATTTTAAACATTCTTTCGATTCCTTCTTCCCTCCCCACCCCCTCATATCCTGCTAAACTTGTATGGAATGGCCTCTCTCCTCTCAAGGTCCAAACATTTATTTGGATTGCTTCCTTTTGCAAATTGAACACAATGGATAACCTTCAAAAGAGACATCTTCACATGATCCTATTCCCACATATTTGTGTTCTTTATATGAAGGATGATGAATCAGTAAACCACATCTTGCAACATTACCCTTTCTCTCAACGTATATGGGAGCACTCTCTCTACTTTATCTTTAGACTGGGTGATGCCTAATAATTCGGTGGATCTTACTTGGCAATGGCATGTTCAATTCGTCCACCCAAGAGGAAGAAAACTTTGGGTAGCCCTTCTCCATGGTATTTATTGGGGCATAGAAAGAGCCCAATAAAAGAATTTTTATGGCTCCCTTAGATCTCTTGCCCATCTAATTAACTCCATCACCCCTGAGGTAGCTATTTGCGTTATGGCATCAAAGGATTTTGAAGGCCTCTTCATCAATGATCTCATAGGGGATTGGTACTCTTGAATATATGGCAATGCTTGGTGCTTAATTTTCTTTTCCACTGTTTCGCAACCCCATCGGTCGTTGTGTTGTTGCCCTCCTTTTCATTTAATAAATCGTTACATAAAAACTAAAAATAAAAAATAAAAATAAAAACAGATGCATGCACCATGCACCATGCACCAATGGCATACCGTGATATCTCAAACCCCAAGAGTTAGACAACATTTCTGGTATAAATATATCATGCCACACAGGTGGGAGATGATCAGTAGCTAAAAATAAAATAAGGGATGTTTGGTTGAAAATTAAACAGCGAAAAAACCCAAAGTTGTGGAAAGTTGTATAGCGTTCCATATTCACAAGCGTTAGGTTGAAAGTGAAATTAAATATTGAGACATGAGCTTTCCTGTCAGGGATTTCCTTGCTTTTTTATAGCTATAGGAAAAATCCGATCAAATCGGTCAGATTTCACAAGGAAAACCGACTGAAACCACCTCATGATTATCTTCTCACATAATGACTGTCGTAGTCACTACGGTGACCTCTATTATTTCCAGCCGGCAAAAAAACTATCTCGGCTTGTGATTTTTCCAATTGTAACTCCTCACAAAGCCAATGGGAGCATGATTACTTCCCTATTGCCCAGTCGAGCACAAGCAAAATCTCGCTAATTTATCAAAGAAATCTAAGATGCCAAATTGTAGGAACCCAAACCCCCGAAATAAATCAACAAATATTACCTCAAAACTTTTAGGAAAAATTTTAGAAGAAATAAAGATAAGAATGGAGAGAATATTTTAGGGTTCTTCCTAAAACCCAAAACAAACTTTATTTATTAATATACCTTCTTCTCTATATGCCAAAACGTTTCCACCTCCTTTATACATAAAACTAAAGAAACCAAAATTCCTTATCGATAACAAACTCTAACAACCTTTATAAACTCCTAAACAAACTCAAACTAACAAAACATAAAAACCCAAGTTAATAAAAACTCTTATAATTAATTAAATAACTCAAATAGATTGATTTAATAACTAATCCTATCAATCTCCCTTAAATTAAATTATTTAAAAATTAGCACCTATCTTCCGATGTTTCGATGCCGTCAATTGCAAATCTTTAACGCCATCTCCATTGACGCATTTATGTTGTGTGACTCTTCAGCTATCTGATCATTGTGCTTGATCAATGGCTTTATGCGTGAATGATGCCAAACATTATAGACTTTGTTCTTTCCTACATCTTTTGTTCCAATCTCAAAGAACTGCTCCATATTCACTCATTTTGTACTTAAAGCTTTAATATAATTTTTCTTTTCATCATTTAGCAGAAAAATTATAAAACCTTTAACAATCCCACCATCATTACAGTATTTGACATCATCTTGATCTATTCCTGGATCAAAACTCATCCTCCAATCAACTTTTACATCTTCTAATTCTTCTTGAATAATAAAGCCACCATTTAAGTAATCTTGTACTTTCCATCTTTGATCTACTAGTTTTTTAACAAAATCTCCAACATAATTTCTTGAATCATCAACTCTGACTCATATAAATTTACGCTTGAATTTGTAGCTTTATCATCAAACCCATCAAAGAAACAATGCTCTGCTCTATACTTATTGCATCTTCTTCTTCATTAACTTCTTCAATCTCACCAACCATTATATTTTCAGTATTTCCATCTCTAACATGACATTTTGCAATCAAAATATGATAAAGATTCATCTTCCTTGTCAAATTTTTGATAATTCACACATATATGATCAATTTCACAAAAGCTGCAATTTTCATTCACCATACAATATGAATTAATAGAATCCAAATCACTTGAATCTAACAAGTGTGAACAAGATAAGCTTCCTTGGACCAAATTGGGATTTAAATCTTCTTCTGAAATTTTAGGCACGTTGGCTTCTTGTACTTCTACATCAGCATCTGTTGTATTATCACTTTCATCTTCTTTAAAATCATTGTCTTCTCCCAAAAAGTCATCATGAACCATATCATATATCCAATATTCCATTGGTAACATTGTCAAACCTTTATATTCTACTGAGAGAATCTCAAGCTTCTCCCACAATTGAATTGGAGAACTCAAATTTTCGACATACTTCCAAACCTCTTTGGAAATTGCAATTTGCAAAAAATCAAGTACTTTTCTTGAATTCTTTTCTGGCATGTCATCTTTTGGCATCCCTACAACCACATCCCATAGGTTGTATACGAAGAAAATATGCACGAATATTATGTCTCCAAAAATCAAAATTAGAAAACATAAATTTTTGCATCATAATATTATCCATTATAAATATTGATTTAAAATCAACAAAATAAATAAACCACCATTTTTTTTCCTCACCTTAATGCTTAATTAAATCCTCTCTTTTTGTCCTCCTATGTTGGAATCGATCTGTGGGCCTCCCTTCAACCTTTTCGGTTCTTCTTTCAAAAACGTCAGATCTTCACTTGGTTTCTTCCCTTGAAAAGTCCTTAGCTAACGCTAGCCAACTTCTAGATCGTTGAATCTTCTTGTTTGACTCTAACCCTAAAACACCACCGAACTTTTGATCGAATGGCCCTGATACAAATTGTAGGAACCCAAACCCCCCAAATAGATCAACAAATATTACACCAAAACTTTTAGAGCAAATTTTAGAAGAAATAAATATAAGAATGGAGAGAACATTTTAGGGCTCTTTCTAAAACCCAAAACAAGCTTTATTTATTAATATACCTTCTTCTACCTGCCAAAACGTTTCCACCTCCTTTATATATAAAACTAAAGAAACCAAGATTCCTTCTCGATAACAAACTCTAACAACCTTTATAAACTCCTAAACAAACTCAAACTAACAAAACATAAAAACTCAAGAATAAAAACTCTTATAATTAATTAAATAACTCAAATAGCTTGATTTAATAACTAATCCTATCACAGATGTGGAGAACCTGTACCAATCCTAGTCAACCAAGAAAGCATAGTTGCACCTACTGAAATTCGATACTTGGGTGTGTTTGTCAAAACTGTTTCGCATCCATTTTGGGATGGAAGTCTGGCAACAACCGACACCCGAGCAAGACCCTTCCATTGCATTCTATATGTCATGGCAAAACATGACACCCGCTTGTGAATTTCGGGTGGCTCATGGAGCCTGTGATGTAGGCGATGGTGTTACACCCCACAGCCGTGAAGCTGCTATTGGTGTAAGAATCATGTAGGGTTTATTAAACAAATCGACTGAGGTGAATAACCCTTAATTGAAGCAGCAGCCTGCATTGATTGAAGACTGAATGAACCGGTCATGGTTCAGATTTTTGAACAAGTTGGGTCTTGATCATCATAGAAAAATGTTAATTTGGCATTATTCTTCTTGTTTTTTAGAATCCGTTTGGGGGTTTATCTGGTCGTTATTGGTTAACTTATTTTGGAATTTTAAGTGGAGAACAAAAAGAGAAGACAGGAAACTGCAGCCAAAGTTAGACTCTTGGAAGTTGGAATGCCCCCTCATTTCTAAAGGAAGATTGATACTGATTAAAAGCTCCTTAGTTAGTCTTCCAAATTATTTTCTATCTTTGTTCACCATCCCGGTAGCAACTGCAAAAAGAATTGATATTCACTTCCGTAAATTCATGTGGACTGATGTGGAGGACTCTTGAAGGTTCCACCTAGTTGATTGGAATTTGTTTTGCCGGTTGGTGGAGGAAGTGGTTTTAGGGATAATTATTAAAATGCATGACGATTTGCGTTGTTGAACGGAAATCTTTTGAAATCCACCAGACCTCTGACCGCAGGTCAGATTTCATCAGACTAACTGAACGAGGTCCAAGGTACACAACTTCGGTGGAGATTCGTGATAGCTCCATCCCCTAGCTTATTGATCTTTTCTACGATGCGAGATGCCTCTTGAAGAATATCAAGCTGGTAAAGACGAGAGATGAAGGAGACAGGGTTATCGTCTTCCAACGAAAGCAGAATGATCGAGATGGTTATGTCATTATTTCGGTCACTCCTAGGTCAAGCAGAGGGCGGCATATTATCATCCTGGAGGATCGTAATGCAATGAACTAGGAAAACTTTGCTTATATTTTATAGAGGGATTTCCTTACACTGAACTTTAAGAACTCGCATGTTCCCTTTTCGGCTACTTCTAAGGAGTTCCTAGCCCCTAGAAACAGTATACGGCGCTCATATCGCTCTCCTCAATGACGAAAATCCACTACAGATAAGAAGGATTGTCTTTTTAAGGGGAAGAGGAAAGCTTCATTTGGGGATTGCGCATTTTGTGTTTGTGTCGATAAGGTTAACCAATCCCTCTCTTGGGGTGATATTACTGAGATGATCGAGTTGGCCCTTCTACGAGATAAGAAGGTGTCCTCAGTTCCCCTGGCTAACAACAAAAGAATCTTCTTTGCGGAGGATGGGGTGGAGGTTCGTTGGTTGGATGCGCATGGTACTAAAATGATTGCACCAGGTTCCTTAGTCTTCCACAAGTGGGTCCCCTTCCTAGGAACAAAGGAGTCTCAGTCTTTGTTCCGCTCTTTTTTTATTCGGCTAAGGGGGCTACCCATCCACCTTTGGAATGAAGATTCTTTCCATTTCATTGTTGGGAAATGTGGTGGTCTAAAAAGAATTGATGATCATTCGTTGGGCTCGAATTTTGCTGCACCCAACGGAGTATCGGAACATACCCCACTGTGTGTCAATTTCCAACGGACAATTGACCTTTCTTGTGATAGTGGAGGTGGAAGACGATTGGTCTATCTTTTCTTCTAACCAATCTGAGGAGGAGTGACCTCCTACAAAGTAGAATCAGCCTCCGGGAACAAATTGGTCACCGGAGAAGGGCTAGAGGCCAACTGACAACTTGGCTCCGTATGGAAGTCAAAACATTCAAATTTTGAATTAGGGCAATGGCATGGGGATGAAGACAACGAGGGTATTTCTAGAGATACCCTTATCCTTGAATCGTCAACAACCTTGGGCCTAGGGCAATATGGGAATATGAAGAACTTGAATGACTTTCCAAATTTGCCCTTGGAAAAATCTCGTTTAACGGCTTCTTTATTAGGGGCATCCAAGGATTTTCACGCAAGAGAATTCAAGAATTGGCGCATACCAGATTTGACTAGGGACAAAAAAAATTATCATCGAAGGGTTGAAAAACTCCCGGGGGCAAATAAGTCCTTGCAAAGGGGAATAAACTCGCTTTTGTTAAGAACGAAGGATTGGGTCTTGCAACATTTTGGTGATTGCACTGTGGGGAAAAAGGAGGGTTTACATGACGAAGCAGCCATAGATACCATGGAATCTGCTCGACAGGGGGAGGTTTCTCTGTTAAATCCAATTAATGGGCGACCTCTGCCTTTGGAAGCGTGTTCCTTTGGATTCCAATTCTCTTCCGATGGTTCCTGTTCCTTACACAACAATGCAACAACAGGAGTTTGAGAAGGATCCTATTATCGGGAAGCATGCTGAAGATCGGGAGTTATTATCGTCAGATTCCCTGAGGGGGGATAGTTTTTCGGATTTAGATGAAAGAAGGCCTTTTTCGGAACCAATATTGAGATAAGGGAGTGAACATGAGCTTGAACTAGTAGCAATGGTTGAATCTATTATGGCTCTCTCTGAGGTTTTACTATGGGCGATTAATCAAATGGTGGTTGTTAGAAATTTTCTAGGAGTCTCGTTTGATGGTGTGGAAAGACAAGCAATAGAACTTTTCACGGCATTAGAAAGAGAGATCTCACTTTCGGGTTCAAGATAGAAGGTGGAATAGAGAGTTGCAGGGCTTGCGATCTGCTTTCAAAAGTCGTTTTGGTGGCAGGAGACGGTTTCCCTCCCAACACGGTTTATAAGTGCCTCTCTCTCTCTCTTTATCTTTCTTGGTATTTTAATTTGTTACCTATGAATTTTTCTATTTTATCGTGGAACGTAAGAGGCCTTGGTAGGCTGGAAAAGAGACTCTAGGTCAAGGATATCGTCAACTCCAATTCAGCCAAGATTATAGTGCTGCAAGAAACCAAACAAAAATCTATTCCTCATTCCTTCATCAGATTTGTCATTTCTCCCAAGTGAATAGAATTTGTTTACCATCTAGAGGGACAGCTGGGGGAATTTGGATTATTTGGGATATAGGGAAAATTGAAATTCTTCATTCTTGGGTTAAAAGATTCTCTGTTTTGGTGAAGGGAAGACACAAAGACTCCGAAATTGAGTGGTTAATGACCGGTGTGTATGGGCCTTGGGAGCAGGAATTGAAGCCTTCATTTTTCTAGGAATTGTCTAACATCCGTTGCCTGCAAGATGGCCCTTGGTGTGTGTGTGGTGATTTTAATGAAATTTTGGGGGCGGAGGACAGATCAGGGGTTGGAGGCCTTTTTGCAGGATCAATGTTTTTCTCAGATTTTGTCAACAACCAAAGCCTAAGAGATGTGGATATTTTTTATGCTTTCTACACTTGATCTAACCTTGAAATCCTCCCCCCCAATTCTAAGTTAGACAGATTCCTCCTGTCCACTGAATGGGATGCGACCTTCCCTTTTTTGAAAGGTATTGCCAGACCGAGACCTGTGTCGGATCATATCCCCTTGGTCCTTTGTGGTAAGTAGGGGGTGGGGCCCCCAAGCCCTTTAAATTTGAAAATATGTGGTTGGAGTTTCCCTCTTTCAATGAGCTTGTAAAGAATTGGTGGAATTCCTATGTAGTGTCTGGAAAGTCAAGCCAGAAATTAATATTGAAATTGAAGCTTCTTCGAGACTGCATTAGAGTTTAGAATAAAGAATTGTTCAGCATGGTCAAGGCTAAGAAGAAGTCTCTTCTGGATGAGATTAGGTTTTGAGACTCCAATAATGAGCGGACGGATTATCGGATCCCTAGAAGCGTTGTGGGATCTGGCTAAGCAGGATTATGAAAGAATCACTTGTTTAGAGGAGACCAAATGGAAGCAAAGGCCCAAAGTTAAATGGCTAAAAAAAGGGACAACAACACCCGATTTTTCCACAGGGTGGCATCATGCCGAAGAAATACTAACCACATTATCTCCCTTGTTGATAATGATGGAAAAGAGGTGGACAAGGATCATTTGAACAATCACATAGTTTCTTACTTTATGAAACTGTTCAAAGACCCGGGTATTCAACAAGCTAAGTTGAATGGAGTTCGATTCAGAAGAATTTTTGTAGCTTCTAGAATTTGGCTTGAGAGGCCTTTTGAGGAGGTCAAAAGGGTGGTTTGGAACGTTGAGGATGACAAAGCCCCAGGCCCCGATGGTTTTACTATGGTTTTTTTTAAGCATTGTTGGGATGTTGTTGGTAAGGATGTGATGGAAACAATAATCAATTTTCATGATCAAAACTTCCTTGATATTGGAAGTAATGCAACCTTTATTTCTCTTATTCCTAAGTCAGATCATGCGAACAGGGTGTCGGACTTTAGGCCCATCAGCTTAGTGGCTAGTGTTTACAAAATCCTGGCTAAAACCCTTGCTTGCAAGCTTAAAGTTGTCCTTGGTGAAGTGATCTCCCCGAACCAAAGTGCATTCATCGAGGAATGGCAATCGATAGATGGGGTGTTGATCGCAAATAAATGCATAGATGAAATCCTTAGGAAAGGGGAATCCGATATTCTCTGCAAATTGAATCTTGAAAAAGCCTATGACAGAGTTAATTGGGTGTTTCTCTTCTACATGTTGAGGTGGATGGGCTTCGATAATAAATGGTGTAAATGGATGAAAAAATGTGTTGGAACGGCCTCTTTCTTCCTCTTGGTGAATGGTTCCTCGGTAGATTTTTTCATGCTTCTAGAGGTCTTCGACAAGGGGATCCCCTCTCTTTGTTTCTTTTCCTTATCGTGGCAGAGGCTTTTGGTGCTCTCCTTCCTAAAGCTTATATGGGTGGTCTTATGGAAGGGTTTCGCGTAGGAGACGAGAGGATGTTGGTCTCCCACTTACAATTTTCCGATGATACCCTCATTATGTGCAAGGATTCGGAATCCCAAGTGCTTTATCTAAAATGCGTCATTCATTGTTTCAAGGCGGTCTCAAGTCTTCAGGTGAATTTACGCAAGAGTATGTTATTTAGGGTTGGTAAAGTGGAGAATATTGAGAGGTTAGCCTCCTATTTAGGTTGTTCCGTGGGAATTCTTTTGACCACTTATCTTAGGTTCCCTCAAGGTGCTCAAAACAAGAATATAGCAGTGTGGCATCCGGTGGTCTCTCGTATTCAAGAAAGACTGGCTGGTTGGAAAGGGAGCTTCCTATCTAAAGGGGGGAGAGTAGTGCTCATGAAATCGGCTTTATCTAGTTTGTCCATGTATTTCTTATCATTGCTTCCTATTCCGGCCTCAGTGGAAAAGAAAATTAAAAGCTTTCAGAAGGAATTTTTATGGGGAAATAGCACTAACCAGAATGGTACGCACCTAATAGCTTGGAACGACATATGCAAGCCCAAGAGACTTGGGGGCTTGGGTATTACTCGTATTCGGGATATAAACAAGGCCTTACTCTCCAAATGGTTATGGCATTTTGGCAAAGAACCAGATAGCTTATGGCGTCAAGTGATTGCTTGTAAATATGGGTTGTCTAATGAGTGGGCCTCTAACTCACCCTCCACTCCCTATGGTTGCAGTTGTTGGAAAGCAATTATAAAGGGAAGTGATGATTTCTTTAACATGGTTTAAATTGAGGTAGGCTCACTCGGCCACGAATATGTTATTTTGGAAGGACAGGTGGTGCTCTCCCATACCTCTTATGCTCGAAGTTCTGCATATCTTCCAGCTTCCTAGAAACAAGGATGTCAAGGTTTGCGATTACTGATTGTTGTCAGCTAGTGTTGGGTCGTGGATTGTGGATTTGAGAAGAAGGCTTAACGACTGGGAGATTGAGGAAATGGTCACCTTGATAGGATGTATTGATCCTATTTGTTTGAATACAGTTGTTGAGGATCACTTTGTTTGGGACCACTCAAAGGATGGTTTGTTCTCTGTTAAATCCTACAGGGAGGCTCCTTGGATAGGGATGGCGTAGGGGGAAGTTTGGAAGCACATTTGGAAGCTCAAGATTCCCTCCAAGGTGGTTTTATTTCCTTTGGTCTGCGGCCTAGGGTCGATTGCCTACCATTGACCTGCTTCAACGTAGAGGGATAACCATTCCTAATGTTTTACCCCTTTGTCTTTTGGAGGTAGAATGCACAAATCATATTTTTATCCATTGCCCGTTCACCATGGAGATTTGGAATTGGTTCTTTGGGGAAATCGATCTTGCCTGGGCTCTTCCTAGGGACTTTTTAGGCTTGCTTCTCCCTTGGAGAATTCCTAAAGCCTAGAAGAGAGGGAGGATCTTGTGAGAATTGCTTTGCCCCATAACCTGTTGGTGTATTTGGTTGGAAAGAAATCAGAGGGGTCTTTGAAGGGTTTGCCGAGCCGGCTTTGAACATCTTCAAAAAAGCGAAGGACTTGACATGTTTTTGGGATCTTAATTGTAATCTTGGGGAGGACTACTCGGTAGCTAACTCTAAAAGGGTTTGGTGTAATCTTTTTATGTAGTGCCTTGCTTGCCCACTTTCTTTTGTTGCGCTTGTAACGCTCTTTTTGTCTTTAGGGATTTCTCATCCCTTTTCTCGTAATGAAATTTCGCTTATCAAAAAAAAAAAAAAGCCGTTGCTGAAATTGAAGAAGAGAGAACAAGCAAGAAGAAGTTGAAGAAGTTGAGCAAATTATTGGCAATGCCACGACCAAAAATTGAAGAAGATGATGAAAAGACAACGATCAAATTTTAAAGCAAATGGGATTATGTTCTCAGTTGTTCTTAGCTTTCAACTTTACATCTTAGAATTAGGAAAGAGCTAAACTGTGGTAAGGGCAGCACGTTTCAACATGAGACTATTGGATTTCTCCCACTTTTTCCTTTGTTTAATTTTCAACCAAATGTCAGTTCGAAAAAACAACTTAATTTCACTTTCATTTCACTTCAACTTCATTTCACTCATTACTTTCTATCATTTAATTTCACTTTACTTCTTTTATTTAACTTTCAAACAAACATGCCCTGAAGAATAAGGCACTATAGACAGTACTCAAGAAACTTATACTGGAACCAGTGGACAAGACCCAGTGGCACAATGAATAAAATCCACTGCTTTATGATATTGAAAAGAGAGCTCTGCCCAATACATTAATTTAAAATTTTCCTTGATAAAGACACGATGCAGTTGGTTCTTATGTGAATACTTCTCGTTAGAGTATATCTGACCCCATAAAGGAAGCAAAAGAGGCTCCTTACAACAATTCATTTTAAAAACACAAAAAATAAAAAATAAAAATTGAAAATGAGTGCAGATGCTAAGAATACCCTTTCAAGTTATCCAGCATTCTGAACATTAAATTTAAATAATAAAAAAACATAAAGGAGAACTCTATCATAGAAGTATGAGAAAACTAATCAGGTCTAATTGCAGAAAACTTATTGGGTATAATTGCACACAATAAATAGAAACAGGAACTTATCGAAATAAATAAATAGAAACAGGAGAATCAGTATCAGGTTCTGACAATGATATATAGCTTACTAAAATCATGCCAATCCAGAGGAACAATGTCAAAAATGATCAGATAATTAACCATTCCTTTTTCTATAAATTACTCCGGAATATATTACAAACTAGCTTACATAGTATCCAGCAAATTCACACAGCAAAAGTAATGGTCCAGATAAAAAGTTGTCTTACCGCCATATAATTCACAAGTAGGAATTGTTTCATTCAAAAAGCAAAATGATGGGCTGGACTCTCTCAAGAAAAAGAATGTCACTGGAAGAATGCAATGATTAACAATATCCAATTTGTTTACCACTCAAGAAAAAAGAATACCATAAAATGGTACAGCACAGGATAAAATATAAAAACTGAGATACCACTAGAGTAATGAAACCTAAGTCTGGATACAACAAAATATATCATGACATGGTACAGCAAAAGAAAAAAAAAAAAAATATATATATATATATATATATATATATATATATATATATATATATCATGAGATG
>JAOXJP010246773.1:0-22503 GCA_025762735.1 Platanus orientalis | reverse complement strand
AAATGTAAGCTTACCTGATTGTCGAATCTCACAAGATCTGTCAGGTTCCTAATCCCTGTAATGTGAGCATTGAAGGGGCTGTGGCCATGTTTTGAGCATAGATGGACTGAATATTGGGATTTTTCCCTTTATGAAACTCATTTCAGATATATGAAAACTTTGTAAACCCTATCATTGCTTGCCTCGGAAAGCACCCATATCTTTCCTCATTACTTCAACCCAAGTCAATTATGGCCTTACTCTTGTCCTTTTCACACTTTTAACTTGCATCATTTACACTGAATCTTCCTATACAGGTCAGGAATTAAGGAAGTTGTTTCCCCATTAAGGGTAGTGTATGGTTGTGACTTTACAAAGTTTAAGTAGTGAATCTCTATATTGAGTGTGTTTTCAGTCTCTAAAACTGGATAAATGGAACTAGAGTAGGGATCCTAAAATCCAAACTTAAAACCAAGCTATCAAAATTGCAAAATCAAGCATCTTGATTTCTCAACAACCCGACCCAAAAAAAGAAAACCTCTAAAATAACTAAAAGCAAAAAACCTAACTTCCAAATTATAACTGCCAACAAGGATTACTGATTAAATGGTTATCATGATTCATAAAGCTAATATTTTGCATGAGATCTCCTTGATTCAGTGGGTCCCATTCCATGCATATGCCAAACAAGCACCGCAGTGTTGTTTTTATATCGAAATTGTAATCTATGAATCAAGGATTTTTATATTTCCCTCCTTTCACTGACTAACCGAAAGATGGAACAAGTGATCAAAGATTAAGATAACAAATCTAAATTATAAACAGGAATGATAACAAACCGCTAACAGATCTTTCCCAACAAGACTACAAAGAAATTTAAAAATAACAACAATGAAACAGAAGATCCGAAAGCTAAAAACGCATAACCTTGAGCAAAGATACACAGAATTCATAAAAACAATTAAATTCCAAAGATTTCTCAGAGAATTCAGGGGTTTCATGGTCTTCAAACAGATTAATTTCGAGTAGATCCATCCCACGCAACCTTTTCTCAGAGAAAAGAAGCGGGAGGGGCAGATCGGATCGATCCACTAAAATACCTAGATTAGTAGGAGAGATTGGCGAGTACCTACCAGTGATTTCTCTCGGTTCTCTTCTCCGATCAGTCGCTGCACAACTAGCTTTCTATGTCCGGCGGTGTGGATTCGGTCGAGGGAGAAAGTATGGGCAAAGATGAGTTCTTGACATCTTGTTGAAATAGGCGTGTTAATCCTGAAGGGAGTAAATCACGGTTATTAAACCCGGTTTGGATGGCCACCCGACAATTTGGTCGGTTTACTACTATTCGGTTCATTAATGATTCAATTGGCCCGACCGATTGCGTCTAGGGAACCCGTAGATGTCGGAAGACACAGAACTCAGATGTATGGAGCGTGCGTTTGGTCTGTTTTGCACTTAAGCCTTTGACTGACTTCCACGTGATGCCCGAAGTCGGTTTTCGACGTTTTTCCAGAAGCCAACCAGCCTTGCCTTGCCTTCCAACCTTTTTTACTGGGAAATGATTTGCTGCTACACCCAAAACAGTATGTCCTCCTGTGTCCACACACACAAAAAGTGAGGTACAGGGTTAAAATTGTAAAACAGTTTTCAAACTAAAAAATAGGTACCCATAAAACTAGAAAAAAAAAAAAAAAAAAAGTGTTCAATTGAACATTTGCTTCCTATTTAAAAGCAAAAGAGGCACTAAATTCAAAAACTCATCACATGTCAGCTTATGGTGTAGGGACATGAAAGAACATACTGTTTTGGGTGCAGCAAGACACATGAAAGAAAATGGGTGGGAATTTGAAATTTCATCTAACCCCATCCGTTTTCTTCTACATGTTAGTCTTCCCTTACGCGATTCCCACGTGCCTTTCATGTGCATGGCCAGGTTCGGATTAGGCCTTGATAGGCCCAAGGCAGGAGCCATGAACTCAGGCCAAACCTAAACCTAAAAACCCAAACCACTTGGATCAGGCACAATTTGACTATTGTTCCGGCCCTCAGGCAACCCAAGATCCACAAATTCATTATGATGACATATTAAAAGAAGGGGCCTCCCTTTGCGCCAATCAGATGGTCCGCGATCAACCCAGGCCCTCGGTGGGATGGTTCCTGCACACACGGGATGGTAGAGGGTCAGGGAACTAGTACCCGATGGTGTGTCGGTCTCTAGCTCTCTGACGATCAAGTCAAAGAGATTCGAGAGACTGTAGATAGAACTCTCTAGCACTAGGGTTTTTGAAATTCCATACCTGGTAGACGAAGCAATACCCGTATTTATAGGTTCGGGCTGGGGGGCGTATCAAGGTGAATCTCGCCTATCGCTTTTTCCCCACATTCTCCCGTGGCACTGTTGCCCACGTTCTTGGCCGTTTCTCTCCTGTCTTCTATCCTATGTCCTTTTCTTCAGATTTGGCAGGCCTGCTAATAGATTTGTCGCGGAGGTCTGGCGATTTGCATAACGGTTTTCAGGTGTGGTTTATCCTTTTAAGTCATATAGTCAGGGTCTCGGGTGGTATTAGTGTTCCAGCAAAAAAGGGTAACCCGACTCATGGAATCGAGGGTTTTAGATCCCCTCAGGACCTAAGGGCCTTCTTGGCCTCGGGTATCCCGGGTAGGGATTTTTTGCGGGGCCTTGGGACCGGAATTTGAGTCTCGTGGTTCTTTCATCGGGAGCCCGTGCGAGTGCGTCCCTGAGTGGGACATCCTCGGGACCCTCTGCGACAAGCTGCCTAGGGCTAGGCAATGGGCAGGCTAGTGGGACATCCTCAGGACTCTCTGAGACAAGTTGCCTAAGGCCAGGCAATGGGCAGGCTATCAGGATTTGGTCCTAAGTCGGGGTATGATCTTCCCCATCAGTTGCCCCTTATTCTTGGGTCGAGTCAACAAGACATGGGAATATAAATCGCTTATGACTGTTATCTGCCGCCCTAGAGTGGGCGGCGCATCCCCCAGTTACCGAGACAACCTCTGGGCATGAGGGCTCATGATTACCTCGCATTCAATGAGTGCGGGTAATCGAGGGGACGTGCTTGCATTAATCACGGGTCATGTTAGCTGTCATGTCATTTCGTATCTTGCACCAATCCAATAGTCGAATTCAAATGTAACTTTTTTGAGATTAGTACGCCTCATCATTTTCCAGGTCTATTTCGCCGACCCTAGGATTCACAACACGTGTAAGGTCGAGATTCCCCCGGGACTCCTATAAATACCTACTCCGGTGTTAAGGTTTTCTCTATTTGCTCCATCTGCAACCTCTTGCTACCGATTACCTCCAACAACTCTCGACGCTTCCCAATGGCCTGACAAACCACAGCCGGTGTCTTAGTCGCTCTTTTCTAGCGGTCCGCTTTCGTTTTGGAGGTAGCTTTCTGCCACTCCGGCCTCCTTGCCTCCTCTCTTAAGGTAATTCTCTCCCTAGGTTCTTCATCGTTTCTTTTCATTCATCATTCATCATTTTTTTCCTTGTCGGCGTCGGCATCTTTCCTAAGTCTTCTATTTCAGTTGCTTTTGCGGGTTTTTTCACCTTCGATCATTCTCCAATCATTCATTTGTCTCTCTTTTTTACAACCCCTGTATCTACTCTTAGGATAGGTGGTGTTTAGGGATACTGTTGATAGGATGGTCGATGGGGCCGGCAACTTCTCAGAAGTCCGACAAGTTCCCTCGGGGCAGGCCACCGAGCTTGCCTCGACTAATTCCTGGGGGGCGACTGTGGAGATTGCTCTCGAAGAAGACTTTAAGGCCACCCAGTACGTCTCCAAGTTGGGGGTGAGGACCTTCACCTGGTACGCACGGCTTATCAAATCCCCGAGGGGGTAATCCTCACTGCCCCGAGGGAGGCCCGGGCCTTTGAAGCGTCGGGTAACAGCGTAGCGCTATACAAGCAAGCCTTAATGGCGGGCCTTAGGTTCTCGGTTCCCTGGTTCCTCAAGGAACTGTTGTTGTGTCTTGGGTTGGCACCCTGGCAATTAATGCCCAATGCTTAGCGGATAGCCATCGGGTGCATGGTGTTGTGGGAGTTGACCTTCTAAGGTCAGCACCATCTTACTATAAGCGAATTCTTTCACCGCTATGTTGTCAAGGAACAAGAACCGAGATGGTTCTTTTTCGCTAGTTGGGACCCACCAATGACTTTGGTGACAGGAATCCCGAGTTCATGTAGTGGGTGGAAGACCTGATACTTTTTTGTCTCGAACGAGAACTGGGAATGCCCGCGGTGAGGTACCGGAGGTAAAGTTCAACCGTCGTTGGGCATCAGTCATCAGCCCGATAAGCAAGCTGTAATTTTACCTGTTATGTGTATTTCCCCCCTCCATTTTTTGTCTTTAATGTGTACCCCCCTTTGATATATATATATATATATATATATATATATAGCCGTCGAAGCAGGCTAGGCGTCTGACGAGGAGGAGGATCACATTAAGAGGGTCGTGAATTTTTCCATTTACACCTTCTCAAACCTAGCCACGCCTGCTAGGCTATTTGAGTGTGGGTTTGGTCATGACCCCTCTAGTAATGCACTCACACCCCTCCTTCCCTCTTTTTCTTGTACTCTTCTCTCCCTTTTTATGTTTTGACCTAGGTTTTTTCATTATGCAGCCATGAAGACCGACAGAAGTTTTATAAGCAAGGCCAAGGAAATCAGGAATGCGGCTTAGGGGGTGAAGAAGGCTCCTCAATTGTCGACAGCCCAAGCGGGGCGGCCGCGGCCTTGAAGAAGAGGAAGCGCCATATCATCCCCGAAGAACCTTCTGAGGCTGTCGTTCCCGAGACCATCCCTGCACCCCCGGCTCCCACTGAAATCCCCATCGTCCACTTGGATGAGGACATTGAGCATCGCTCTCCCCCCTCCTGGAGTAGGGTACCAGCTGTGACTTCGTAGCAGACCGTTTCCTCAGTCATCTCCGTGGTTCCAAGTATGGAGACCTGGGCCTCTGTAGCCTCCCCGGCTCCCATTACTCCAGTTGCTCCCCCGACTTCTTCCTTGACGGTCGAGGACCGCTCTGCTGCTTCACCCTCTACATCCGCCCCGACTAGGGACCTGATGACTCCATCCTCAGGTTAGATTCCTGGCTACTGAGAATGGTGCGGGGCACCTTTCTTCTGGACAACATCCCCGCCTCCGACTTCGAGTACCTAAGGAAGCGGCTCTCCCCGACTGGTGTGCATCGAGACATGATGCACTACATGGCCAAGGTACGTTGTTCAGTCTATTGTTTCTTCTTTCTTTTTTCTTTTTGTTTAGTTATTTTCTTTCTCCCTCTTTATTTATTTATTTTTTGCAAACCGTGGCTCTGATAGCTACCTCTATTGAGAGGTACAAGTATTATAAGTAGGTCAAAACAAATAATCTTGACCGCCTCACCAAGGCTAGGAACGATTACTTGGTTTTCAAGGAGGAGGCCAAGTTGATGATTGTTGGCCTCGAGAAGAGGCTGTAGTTATCGGAGGAAGGACATTTGAGCCTAGCCAAGAAGACAACCGAGCAAAAGGCCTACATTGAGAACTTGGTCGCTCGATTGCGGGACTCGGAGGCAGAGATCACCCGTGCCAGGAATGATCTCGTGGCTGAGAGGAATCAGCGTATCAAGGCTGAGGCTGAGCTCAAAGCTGCCGTCGAGAGCACAAGAAAGAAGACCGAGGAGGAAACTTCGGCACTGGTACATCTTGAGATTGAGGCGGAGAGGGAGAAGGAGAGGCGGGAGATGCGGGAGGCTAAGGCAAAGTATCTGGCCTTGGATGCTTTTGGCCTCGTCAAGGCCGATTGCTTCTGGGAGGGGTGGGAGGAGTTCAAGGAGGTCGCGTCAGAGTGATTCCCAGACGTCGACTTCTCGTCTCTCTAACCCCGAGGGACTGAACCCGAGGATGAAGAAGAAAAGGCAGTCGAGGGCCAGGAAGAGGTGGTCGAGGGCCAGGAAGAGGTGGTCGAGGGCTAGGTGGTAGAGGGGACGGTTGAAGCACCTACTGCTGCACTCGAGGGCCCAAACGCTGTAATGGGGGTGCCAACCCTGAGGAGCAATCTTAATTTTTTCCCCCACTCCCTTTTTTTTGTTATACATTCTATACATAAATAAAAAATCTTTTGTTAATTGTGTTGTTTCCAATTTCCTTGAATGTCTGTTGATATGAGTGTCGTGTCATTCGTGTACCCTTCGCGACTAACAGTTGGTGGGGAAGAACCCGATCGATTGTTAATGTCCCTAGGGTCGTCCCCTATTTCTCGAGTAGTGAGAGGCTTAGTTGGCGATAGAAACCTCCCAGACGTTGGCACGTAGAGGTTTTTTCTTGTCTTTATTCTAGTAGATGTGTAATGTGGTAGTAGGTCGTTTAGTCACAATAATTACTTGGTATTGAGACTTCTCGTAGTCGATTACTTTAATGTTACATGTGCAATTTAAATGAACAAAATGGTCTTCGGTGTTTGGTTGGCCGGTGTCTCAGTATGTGAGGATTCCCGACGTCACTTTTGCAGGCTTAAGCCTTTGCTCCTTAGTGTCTTCGGGGATGCTCATATGTCGGCCTGGGTTCCAGTAATGCATGAGGGCCGGTGTGGACGCACTTACTTGATAGTATAGCCATTTCTGGTGAGGTTGGGGCTGATTTGTGAAGCCACTTTGCTTCGTATTTCCATAAGGCGGGGGTCGCTTGTCGTGAGGATTCGGAGCTCTTTGTAGCCTGAGGCTGAGGGTAGCTCCATCCTTGTGGCTAAAGATCATCCTCGCGACCTGGGGGCTGGTAGTTTAACCCTAGGCTAGTCTTGTAGCCTAAGGCCGAAGGTCGTGCCATCCTCGTTGCTAGGGGTCATCCTCGTGACCTGAGGGTTAGTCGCTTAACCCCGAGCTAGTCTTATAGCCTGAGGCCGAAGGTCATGCCATCCTCGTGGCTAGGGGTCATCTTCTTGACCTGGGGTCATCCTTGTGACTAGGTGTTGGTCGGGTCATCTTCGTGACCAGATGTTGGTATAGTCATCCTCATGACCTGGTGTCGATCGGGTTATCCTCGTGACTACGTATCGCTCGGGTCATCCTCGTGACCGGGTGTCGCTTGGGTCATCCTCATGACCAGATGTCGATTGGATCATCCTCGTGACCTGGTGTTACTCGAGTCATCCTCGTGACCAGATGTCGATCGAGTCATCCTCGTGACTTGGGGTCATCCTCGTGATCGGATGTCTGTCGGGTCATCCTCATGACGATTATCAACCCTGCGTAGTTCAAAACATGTTGACAGTCAATACTGCAATTTGAATTTTATTGATAATATTTTTTCAAATGTTCTACATTCTAGGACCGGGGTAAAGGCTCCCCTCGCATTGTCTCGAGGTAGTAAGTCCCGAGCCTATTACATTGCTTCACCCGATACGGCCCTTCCCAATTTGGCCTGAGTTTTCCCTCGATCGAGTCTTGAGTTGCATGGGTGACCTTCCTGAGCACCAGGTCACCCACAGTGAACCTTCTTGCCTTCACCTAGGAGTTGTAGTATTTAGTCATTTTTTGCTTGTAGACGGCTACTCGCAACGTAACCTCATCCATTTTTTCCTCCAATAAATTGAGGTTGTTCCTGAGTCCTTTCTCGTTTACTTCTGGGTCGAAGTTCACCGTTCGGTGTGAAGCCATCCCGATCTCCACCGATACCACCGCCTCGGTTCTGAATGCCAATGAGAAAGGCGTCTCCCCCGTGGGAATTCTTGTAGTGGTGCGATATGCCCACAAGACACTCGGGAGTTCCTCGGGCCACAAGCCTTTTAACCTTTCGAGTCTTTTCTTTATTATATTTAATAGGGTTCTGTTGGTGACTTCTACTTGGCCGTTGGCTTGGGGGTGAGCTGGCGAGGAGAAATGATTTTTTATGCCGAGTTTTACGCGAAATCCTGGATATCGAGCGTTATCGAATTGCTTCCTATTGTCGATAATGATGACTTGGGGGATACCGAATCGGCAGATAATGGACTTCCAAGTGAAGTCCCAGATGTTTCTCTTGGTAATCCTTGCCAAGGCCTCCGCCTCCACCCATTTAGTAGTAATCGATAGCTACCACCAAGAATCTCATTTGCTTCTTTCCCTCGAGAAGAGGTCCAACTATGTCTATCCCCCACTGTGCGAAAGGCCATGGGCCTGTTATGGGTGTCAACTCTTCTACCGGTTTCTTAGGAATATTAGAAAACCGTGGGCACTTGTCACACCTTTGGGCGAGGAGAGCGGCATCTTTCTACATTGAGGGCTAATAGTATCTGGCCCTGATCACTTTGTAGGCCATTGATCTGCCCCCAAGTGATCCCCACATATTCCTTCATGGATCTCTTGGAGTACGTAGTCGGCTTCCTCCTCGGACAGGAATCTGAGTAGAGGGAGCATAAAGCTTCTTTTATAGAGGACATCGTCAAGTAATAGACATCGACTGACCCGCATTCTTGTCTTCCTAGCTTCTTCCTTGTCTTTAGGTAGTTGTCCCTCCTTCAAATATCTTATTATTTGGCTAGCCCATACATGCATAGGGCTGACTGTGTTGACCTTCCTTTCCTTCTTGCTATTGATACTCGACTGAGGGAGGTGTTCTAAGATGATTCCCAGGGTCAAGTCCTCGTGGGCGGACGATGCTAGCTTGGCTAACCTATCGGCATTTTCATTGTCCTCCTGGGGGATTCGTTGAATGATGAAACATTTAAATTGGGACTTTTCTTCCTCTACTATGGCGAGGTATCACTTCAATTGGTCATCCTTCGCCCCATAACTCCCTTGTATTTGTCCGACCACCAATTGGGAGTCGCTCTTGACCCTTACGTCCTTTGCCCCAAGCTTGCGAGCGAGACGAAGCCCCATGATCATTGACTCGTACTCGGCCTCGTTGTTGGTCGCTTTGAACCCAAATTTAATGGCATATTCGAGTTTTGCTTTTTTTAGTGTGATCAAGACGACCCTTCCCCCTGCAGCAACATTGGTGGAGGATCCGTCCACATGCACTACCCATTTATCTTGGTTAGTTCCTTCATGAGGCATGACCTTTGGCCTAGGCTCGGCGTCTTGGTTGTGGGTACACTTGACGATGAAGTCAGCGACGGCTTGGCCCTTAACCGCCCCTTGAAGGTGGTACTTGATGTCGAATTTGCTTAATTATATCGACCACTTTACTAGTATTCCCAAAGTTTTGGGCTTATGCAGTATCGTCCTAAGTGGTTGGTTCGTCAGGACCCGAATGGTGTGGGATTAGAAGTAGGGCTTCAATCGCTGAGCGGTGACGACCAAGGCAAAGGTAATTTTTTCTGTCCTCAGGTATCTTTCCTCCGCACCCTGAAAGGCTCGGCTTGTGTAATACACAGGCGCCTGTGCCCCGTCCTCCTCTCTTAACAGAATCAAACTTAACGTTGTTTTTGACACCAATAAGTACACGTAGAGCACTTCCCCTTGTTTTGGCTAATTGATCATCGATAGGTGGCTAAGGTGGTTTTTGAGCTCGATAAAGGCCCTATCGCACTCTTCATCCCAGTGGAAGGCCCTTCTTAGTAGACGGAAGAAGGATGAGAACCTGTCAGTAGCACAAGAAATGAATCTACTGAGAGCTGTGACCCTCCCGGCCAGGCACTGAACTTCCTTTGTGTTTCTGGGTGCTTGTATATCGAGGATCGCCTTTACTTTTTCAGGATTGGCCTCTGTTCCCCTATGGGACACCATGAATCCGAAAAATTTCCCGGCTGAGACCCTGAAAGCACACTTGCCGGGATTGAGCTTCATGTTGTTCCTTTTTAATGTCTGGAAGGTCTTGTCTAAGTCCGAGAGGTGTTGTTCAATTTGGAGGCTTTTCACTAGCATGTCGTTTATATATACCTCGACATTCCTTTCAATCTGACCCTTAAACATCTCGTTGACTAGTTTTTGGTAGGTGGTTCTAGCGTTCTTCAGTCCAAAGGGCATCACTTGGTAACAGTAGAGCCCCCGATCGGTGATGAAGGCGGTCTTTTCTTGGTTGGGCTTGTGCATTTTGATCTGGTTATACCTTGAGAAGGCGTCCATGAAACTGAGGGTTTGGTGGCCTGCTGTTGAGTCCACCAATGTGTCGATCCTCAGAGCGGGAAGCTATCCTTTGGGCATGCTTTGTTTAAGTCGGTGGAGTCGACACACATTCGCCATTTTCCGTTCGGCTTCCGTACCATCACCACATTGGCTAGCCAGTGAGGATAGTAAACTTTTCTTACAAAATCGGCCACCAGTAACTTTTCCAGCTTTTCCTCAACCACCTAATTGCGCTCCGGGGCAAAGTTTATTTTCTTCTACTTGATAGGCCTCGATGCTGGGTCGACATTCAACTTATGTACTGCTACCCTGGGGTCTATCCCCGGCATATCCTTATGTGTCCAAGAGAACACATCTCGGTTCTTGACAAGGAAGTCCCGTAGCCAGACCTTGAACTCTCCTGGCAGGTCTGATCCAACCCGGGTGGTTTCGTCAGGCGTGTCAAGGTTGAGGACAATGTCTTCCAGTTCTCCCTGCTCTGCTAATATCAGAGCCTTCTTATCTCAGACTTCTAGGCTGTAGATGGACATATTTTCTCTATTGCTTGGGCCTCCTTTGAGTGATGCTATGTAGCATTCCCTAGCAGTCGCCTGATCTCCCTTAACCTCTCCAACTCCCTTATCTGTCGAAAAATGCATCAGCAGATGATATGTTGATGTGACCGCTCTTAACTGGTTCAGCGCAGGCTTTTCGAGTATTATATTGTAGGCTGACAAACAGTCTACCACCAGGAAATCTACTGCTTTGGTTGCTTAACGTTCTCCTTTGCCTACTGTGACGGGCAAGCTGATTGTTCCCAACAGGAGCCACCAGTCGCCTGTGAATCCCACAACGGTGTTTGGACGGGCTTGAGCTTGTCCTGCCTGATTCCCATTTCCTCAAAGGTGGGGAGGTAAAGAATATTTGCTGAGTTGCCATTGTTAATGAGGATACGGTGCGTGAGATAGTTTGAAATGACCAATGTTACCACCAACGGATCATCATGTGGTTGACTTACCCCTCGGGCATCCTCCGTCGAGAAGGTGATGGGCGGACACTCTAATTTGAGTTGCTTCACTGGTCTCTCTATCATCGTGAGATGTAAATTCCTTTTCGCATGGATTTACCTCACGTACGACTTCCTGGTTGAGCTGGACTCCCCTCCTCCCGCGAAGCCCCCAGATATCACCAGTATCTCCCCAACGGGCCCTTCGGGTCTTCTCCCTTCTCGAGTTGGGGGTTCTCTACGGCTATTCTCACGTCTAACCTGCTGCGGTCTTGTGATAAACCTTTGCAGTTAGCCTCTTTGGATCAGAGCTTCGATTTGTTTCTTCAGGTCAAAATAGCCGTTGGTGTCGTGGCCTTTTCTTCGGTGGAGCATGGATTCTGTCGGGCCACTTGACACTAGGGTCGTCCTGTATATGAATGAATACCTGCACCACAGGTGCATTGAGGGGGTGTAGTTTAGAAACTTACTCTAGGGGAGGTTGACTCATGGTCTGATTCCCTAGCCGCCGCCTTCTTCTCTCGCCCAGGGACCTCTATCTTCCTAGGGCGCCTGCTATTGCTCCCGCTTTCTCTTATCGTGTTACGGGTTGAGCCCGACATCTCGTTCTTGACTGGCGTTGAGAGCGTCCTCAACATTCATGTGTCGTTGCACCTTCACCATGAGGTTGGCTATTCTGGTCGGGGGGTTCTTGGATAAGGAAAATAGGAACTTGGAGGGTATTAATCCCGCCATCAGGGCTGCCACCATCATCTTTTTATCTGCATCCTTGACTTACAGAGTCTCTTTTTTAAACTGGGACATGCAATCTGGCAACAACTCTCCCTTATTTTGTTGGATGTTCAGGAGATGAGTCGTTGGCTTGCAATGCCTCTGGCCACCAGTAAAGTGGCCGACAAATTGTCTGCTTAACTTGGTGAAGTTAGATACACTCCATCCTTTAGTTGGCTAAACCAAACCTTGGCGGGTCCCTTGATTGTGGTTGGAAACGCCTAGCACATTACCTCATCTGATGCCGCCTGGAGACTCATGTACGTTTTGTAGGCTTCCAAGTGGTCTAAAGGATCCCTGCCACCATCGAACATCTCCATCTACGGTGGTTTGAACTTATCAGGGAGGGGATGGGCCATTACCTCTGCAGTGAAGGGATGAGCTCGTTGATGGTGGCTGGGGCTTTGCCTCTCAGTGCCTCCCTCATCGACGCCATCTCCTTCCTTACGTCCTCCATTTTCTCTTCCCAGGACCCTGGGATGTAGGCTCTTTCTTCATGGTGACTTTCTCAAAATCAGGGCTTCGAGGTGCTCTTGTCCTCATGGATTTGATCTTAACTCCGGCCTGAAGGGACATGAGACCCTGGCTGTCCCGCTTCCCCCTCACTTGGTGCACTTCTCCAGCCTCTTAACTCTAGCATGATCTCCCGGTTTTGTTCCATTAGCAGCTGCATATTCGCCGTCAAACCCTGAATCTTTCGTTCTAGCATGTCGACCCTGGGAGTCCCGGGTCGTACTTCGTCGGATACAGAGGTTTCCAACCCATTGACTCCATTGGTATGGTTGTGCTGAGCCGCCATCGACCTGGTATTAACCATGCGGACCTTCAGTTCTACCGAAAAACAACAGTGATTCCCACAGATGGCGCTAACTGATGACCTATCAAAAGAAGGGGCCTCCCTTTGCGCCAATCAGATGGTCCGCGATCAACCCAGGCCCTTGGCGGGATGGTTCCTACACACACGGGACGGTAGAGAGTCAGGGAGCTAGTACTCGGCAGTGTGCCGGTCTCTAGCTCTCCGACAATCAAGTCAGAGAGATCCGGGAGATTGTAGATAAAACTCTCTAGCGCTAGGGTTTCTGAAATTCCATATATGGTAAACGAAGTAATACCTACATTTATAGGCTCGGGCTGGGGGCGTATCAAGGTGAATCTCGCCCGTCATTTTTTTCCCACGTTCTCGCATGGCACTATTGCCCACATTCTCGTGTGACACTATTGCCCACGTTCTTGGCCCCGTCCCTCCTGTTTTATGTTATTTGTCATTTTCTTTAGATTTGGCAGGCCTACTGACAGATTTGTCGCAGAGGTTTGGCGATTCGTGTAACGGTTTCTAGGTGTGGTTTATCCTTTTAAGTCATAGTCGAGGTCTCGGGTGGTATTAGTGTTCTACCGGAAAATGGTAACCTGACTCAGGGAATCGAGGGTTTTAGATCCCCCTGAGACCGAAGGGCCTTCTGGGCCTTGGGTATCCTGGGTAGGGATTTTTTGTGGGGCCTTGGGACCAGAATTTGAGTCTTGTGGTTTTCTCGTCGGGAGCCCGTGTGAGCGCATCCCTGAGTGGGACATCCTCGGGACCCTCTGGGACAAGCTGCCTAGGGCCAGGCAATGGGCAAGCTAGTGGGACATCTTCGGGACCCTCTAAGACAAGCTGCCTAGGGCCAGGTAGTGGGCAGGCTATCGGGATTTGGTCCTAAGTCGGGGTATGATCTTTCCCATCACATTATATTAAACTAATTTTTTATTAAAAAAATAACTATAGATTTGGAACTTGGGCCTCGACATAAGGCTTCAGGCCTCATATCTTAGGCCAAACCACGGGTAGCCCAAACTTAAGCCTGAAATTCGGGTCTGGGCCCATTGGGCCTAAACTCTATCTGTGCTTTTTGGGCTAATTTTTTAGTTAGATGAATCTGGCTTGGACTGGAGCGGCCCTGTATGTAGTCCTAACTCCATCGGTCTGTGGAGAGACAAATCGATCATGCAATAGGATGCCTTGTAAAGGATATATGGATAAATACAAAGGTATTTATTTATCTATTGTCTAATATTACTAAAATGCCCTCTTTCCTGTTTACCAAGACACCTTGTCAGACCTCGTGTTGATTGGTACCTGAGTGATATCTCTCCTATCAAGACCGGAGATAATAGTAACTAGTACGAACTAATGGAGTTGATGAGCTTAACTATATTGTTTGGTTTGTGCTGCTTAACTATACTATTTGGTCTGTGCTCCTATTGCAAAGCACGATACCTGGCAAAAGGAATTTTGATAGTTAAATAGGTTTTTACATGTATATACCATAACACCCTACTTTAACCCCTGTGTTTTTATCAATATACCCCTTTTGAAGCATTATGCCGTGCATTGTTTGGTCTTAACGTTATCTCTGCATTTAGATTAATAGTGATCTGAACCCTCCTTTCATTATTCTTCTCTGGTTTTTTTCTTGGGTATGGCCACGTGAGCCTACATCCTAATGACAACCGCACAAAGCAGAACAGACATGAATCAGTGAGAAACTGGAACTGGCAACACCACTTTGCACTGCTCACACCCCCCCCCCCACCTTCCCACGATTTTAACCCTAGGTCTTCCCTATGGAAGATAGAGGCTGCAGCCACTCAAGCACGGGGCATTGGCTATTCTTCTCAGTATTGAAAAACTGAAACGGAGAGTGGTCTTGCCAATCTTAAATCATCATGTGACAAGATGCCAGACAAATAATTATATACATGTGATAGAACAAGCTGTCAAGCAAATATGAAAAGTAATAGTACACATACCTTTCAAAATACCGTTGTCAAGTACTGTGTCATATGCTGATTTGAGACTAGTGGGATTTCTTTAAGTTTTGAGCAGTTGGTTTAAATCCTTCCTGTAAATTTGGGGCTCAAGTTTCTCTTCTAATGCCTACCTTAAAAATCCTCTTGTTCTTGAATACAAACAAAGTATTGGGAAACCACACACCTTTGCCGTCTATGTGCAAATCAAATGCTAATGATTCCAAGTAATATTTCACAAGCAAATAAACAATAAACACAAGTACAAGACACCACAACACCATAATTTTTTAACGTGAAAAACTCTTCGGTGTAAAAAGAAAAACCACAGGACACTAGTCTAGAAAACTTCTATCGTTCGTCAAATATATGGGATGACACGTTGTCTCTAATCATGATTAGAGGATTTCACCATCAACCAACACCATAATAATCATCATCTAAATAAACAGATAGACAAGAGGATTTTGAAGAAAAACTTACCTCTTTCAAAAGGAGAGATGATATACAAGTCCAAACCTCCAAGAGAAAAAAAAAAACTTTGTTGTCCTTTCCTTCTTCTTCAATGGAGAGAAAACAACCCAAAACCCCCTCCTTTTTGTGCAATCCGGTTGTGGATGATTTGAGGAAATAGAAAACCCTTTCTTCACTTCCTTAGATTGTACAGTTGAGTAGAGAGGGAGAGAATGGTTTGCATCAAGAGACCCCTCTATCACTTTTTTGGAAAATGTTAAGAGCATTAAATGCTCACCACCTACCACACTTAAATTATAACAGGTCAAAAAACCTTTTTAGCTGCTCCATTCGCATGCCACTCCTTTAAATGGAGTGGTGGGTCCCACTAATGAGGAGGGAACCCAACATGCTCCCCCTCCTGACTCATAAGGAGGGATCCACCAAACTTAAATCTGCAACATCTCTACAAAACTCATGATTTTCTTTGGGTAGGGCCTTCATCATCATACATGAACTATTTTTGTCGGTATGGATCTTCTCAGGTTGCAATGACTTGTTTTCTAAAATGTCTTGAATCCAGTGGTACTGCACATCAATGTGTTTTGACTTGGAGTGAAAACTTGGATTCTTACTAAGGTGGATAGCGCTTTAACTGTCATATTGAACTACATATTTCTTCTATTTTACACAAAGTTCTTTAAAGAACCTCTTCATCCACAACATCTCTTTACAAGTTTTCGTAGCTGAAATATACTTGATCTATATTGTAGACAAAGCCACACATTTCTACAATTTGGACGACCATGATATAGCTCTTTGTAAAAGTAAACAAGTAGCTGGATGTGGATTTCCTATAATCAATATCACCTGTCATATATGCATCTGTGAAACCTTCCAACATAGGCTTACCACCTCCAAAGCATAAACACATCTTAGAAGAACCCTTTAGACACCTAAGTATCCATTTAATTGTTTTCCAATGCTCTTTTCCTAGATTAGAAAGAAATCTACTAACAACACCAACTACATGTGCAATATTGGGCCTCGTGCACACCATGGCATACATAAAACTTCCTATGGCTGATGCATAGGGAACTTTCTCCATTTATTCTCTTTTGTTCTTATTTGAAGGACTTTGCTCAATACTTAACTTGAAGTGATCTGCAAGTGGAGAGCCAACTAGTTTTGCCCTATTCATATTAAACCTTTCAAGTACTTTTTCAATGTACATTTCTTATCATTGTCATATCTTGTTTGTCTTCCTATCACGAGAGATCTTCATTCCCAACATTTGTTGTGCTAGTCCTAAGTCTTTCACAATAAAGGACTCGCTTAACTCTTTTTTCAACCTGTCAATCTTATTGGTGTCTTGTCCAACTATCAACATAAAGCAAAAGAATGATAAAATCACCATAAATTTTTTTTTGATAAATACACAATGGTCTGAAGCCGTTGTTTTATCCCCATGATCCACCATGAATGAATCAAACTTTTTATACCATCACCGTGGGTCCTATTTCAACTTGTATAGTCTTTTCCTTAACTTACAAACCATGTGCTCCTTGCCTTTGACTGTGAAACCTTCAGGATGCTCTATGTAAATCTCTTCTTCCAAATCACCATTTAAGAAAGTTGTTTTGACATCTCACTACTCAATCTCTAGGTTCATACTCACAGTCAAACCCAATATAACTTGAATAGATGACAACGTCACCACAGGTGAGAAAATCTCATCAAAGTCAATGCCTTTATTTTGCCCAAAACCCTTCACAACCAACCTTGTCTTGTCCCTTGGTTGTGAGTTATTGTCTTTTGTCTTTAAATTGAACACGCACTTATTCTTGAGTGCTTTCTTACCTTTTGGCAGCTTCACCAAGTCATATGTGTGATTCTTATACAAAAAATCAATCTCTTCTTTCATAGCTTCAAACCACTTACTTTTATGTTCATAAATTTGAGGTTCTTGAAAGCTCTCTGGCTCATCCCCATCTGTCGACATAACATATTGATGAGGTGAATACCTTTTAGATGCTTAATACATTCTAGTAGACCTTTTCAACTAAGTTTCAACTAGTGGTTCTTGAGGGGGTTACACCCTTAGTTCTTCTTGTTCAACATCACCTGTAGGAACATCATCATTAGTTGCCTCACCATGGCCCTACACATCTCCCCCATCATCATCATGAATAATAGGAAGATGAACTAAATCCATATCAACGAGATCATCTACAATGGGTTGGGGTTCTTCAACTTTCTCAAAATCTTCAATTGTTTGGTCTTCAAGAAAGACCACCTCCCTACTTCTTATCACTTTAATGTCAACTGAATCCCATAACCTATAGCCAAATTTATCATCTGCATAACCTAAGAAAATACATTGTTTTTGCCTTGTCATCAAGCTTGGAACACTCATCTTTGGGTACATGTACAAATGTCCTGCAACCAAACACTCTTAAATGTCCATAAGAAATTTCTTTCCCAATTTAAACTCTTTTTGCAACATCTTCATCCAAAGGTAACAAAGACAATAGATTAATCAAGTAAGTTGCAGTGTGCATTGCCTCCCCTTAAAAAGATCTTGTCAAATTTTCCTGTGAAAACATACACCTGATTCTTTCGACAATAATAGTGTGGTTCATCCTCTCGACTACACCATCATGCAGTTGGGTATTGGAAACTGTTTGCTCATGTCTAATATTATGACTTGTGCAATACTCTTCAAATGACTCAATATACTCGCCACCATTATCTGTGTGGATACACTTCAAGATTTTTCATGTTTCCCTTTCCACCATAACATGGAAGTGTTTGAAGACACCCAAGACCTGATCTTTAGTTTTCAAATCATATTCCCACAATTTTTCAGAAGTATCATCTATGAAAATAACAAATAAGAAGCACCATAAAGAGTTTTATCTTTCATAAGACCACAAACATCAGAGGAAACTAAATTTAAAACATTTTCTTATCTTTGAGAGGATTTTTTATGAAATGAAAGTCTATGTTGTACCAACTAAGCAATAAACATAACTATTTAAAGACATACCTTTAATGTCGGTGAATTGTTTATTGGCAAGGATTTACAAGCCTTTCTCGCTCATGTGACCCAACCTCTTATGCCACAAATCAATAGAATAATCACCATCTGTTGTGTTCACCTCACCATTGCATAAGTGTGTTTGTGTCTTGTACAAAGTGCAAGACCTCTTTCCTTTTGCTATAACAAGAGACCTTTTAGTAAGTTTCTACTGTCCATTACCAAAGTAATTGTTATAGCCTTTTTCATCAAGCTTTCTGGTTAAAATCAAATTCAAACCAAGATCTAGAACATGTCTCACATCCTTGAGAACCAATCTACATCCAACATTGGTCTCAATGCTTATGTCACATATCTCAACAATTTTTGAAGTGACACTATTTCCCAACTCCAAAGTTACCTAACTTGTAAGATGTAAAGAAGTCTTTGTGGGAGTAGAATGGTATAAAACACCTGTGCCAACAATCTAATCGATATCTTGACAAGTGAGACAAAGACATAATTTTTCACAACCTGTGAAATTAATAATGTCTCCATCTGAAGCAACGACAGTGGTATCTTTATCACTATGTTTTTCTTCACCTTTTTCTTTCTTTTTCCCTTTCTTGAATTTTTGGCATTCTCTTTGATAATGAACCGTCTTGCCGTAATTGTAACAATTTATTTATTTTCTTGACTTAGATATTCATTTTGACTTCTCATGGTTATAAGGCTTTCTACTTTTACTTCTCTCCCGATTTTCTATGACAAGTGACTCTGGTGTAGAGGAACTCAAGAATTTTCTTCTTGTTTTTTCATTCAACAAACTTTATGTTACTTGACTCATGGTAACAACCCCATCTAGAGCGGAGTTATTAAGGGACACCACTAATGTCTTGCAACTGACTATCAACGAACTGAGAAGTAAGAAAACCTGCAACTCATCATCTAACACAATCTTTATAGAGGAGAGATGATACACAATATTCTATATTTCATTTAAGTGTTCTGCAATTGAATGACCTTCCTTGTATTTCAAATTCACAAGCTTCCGCATCAAGAAAGCTTTATTTCCCATGGTTTTTTTCTCATACAACCCTTCCAATTTCTTCAACAGTGAATGTGCTAAGGTTTCCGTGGAAACATGCTGAAAGACACTATCATCTAACCATTACAGAATAAACCTGATAGCATTCCGGTCTAGTTTCTTCCACTCGTCATTTGACATACTTTCAGGTTTAGCCCCATCCCCTTCCATGGGTGAATATAAATTCTTACAAAAAAATAGGTCTTCCATCTTCGCTTTCCAAATTAGCCAATTGCTCCCATTTAGGTTAACCACCGACTTTTACTCCTTTCCATTATTTGCAGATGAAAAAATAGAGCCTGTCTTTGATACCACTTATTGGGAAATAACACACCTTTCTTGTCTATGTGCAAATCAAAGGCTGATGATTCCATGTAATATTTCACAAGAAAATAAACAATAAAGTAACAAGAAACAATAATCACAGGCATAAGACAATACAACGCCAAAAAAAATTTAATGTGAAAAATCCTTCGGTGTGAAGGGAAAAACCACGTGACACCAGTCTAGAAAGCTTCCATTATTCGTAAAAAATAGGATTACATGTCATCTCTAATCATGATTAGAGGATTTCACCATCAACCAACAACATAATAATCATCATCTAAATAGACGGATACACTGAGATTTTGAATAAAAACTTACCTCCTTCAAAAGGGGAGATGATATCAAGTTCAAACCTTCAAGAGAGAAAAACCTTGTTATCCTTTCCTTCTTCTCCAATAGAGAGAAAATAGCCCAAAACCCCCTCCTTTTTATGCAATCTGGTTGTGGATGATTTAAGGAAGTAGAAAACCCTTTCTTCACTTAGGTTGTACGGTTGAGTAGAGAGGGAGAGAATGGCTTGCTTCAAGACACCCCTCTATCACTTATTTGGAAAATGGTAAGAGCATCAAATACTCACCACCTACCACACTTAAACCAAAACAAGTCAAAAGACCTTTTTCAGCTGCCCCATTTGCATGCCACTCCTTTAGATGGAGTGGTGGGTCCCACTAATGAGGAGGGAACCCAACAATCTCATGTTGATTTCAGACTAGTGGGATTTCTTTAAGTTTCTCATAGATGATTCAAATCCTTCCCATAAACTTAGGGTACAAGTTTCTCTTCTAATGCCTAGCTCACAAATCCTCTTGCTCTTGAATACAAGCAAATAGTTTCCCATTATTTAATATCAATACCACCTTCATACATGGTCTTCACACCTCCCTCTCTCTTTCTTTTTCTCTTAATTCAATGTATGTTAACAAATTTGTACCAATTTTATCTTATTTTTGTCTACTGCAGTAACTATCCATAATGTTTAGCTACGAGGTTGATTTCTAATTCCATTTTGAGCTTTAATCAGTTGGGACCATTTTCCAAGACCATCTTCGTTTTCAATGATTTATCCTCCAAGGGCCCAAGGTATGTTCGTCCTTTTATACTGTTTTGAACTATTGCTAGATTTGTTGGGGTACTTGCTTTATAATTTGGATAAGTCATCCTAATTTATAATTCAATCAACAATAATGGTAAAAAAAATTGAAATCCATCATATTCTCCCCAAAGTATAAACCATCAACACGCCTCGTTTGATTTCATGGAAAACTAGAAAAGTGAAGTGAATTTCCTTTAGCTTTTTATATGATGTTTGGTTACCAGTAAAATGTAAATGAAAATTTAACTTTTTTGTAATTTGATTGACAACAAGGTTTTGATAGAAAGTTAAAAATATAATATTTTTTATATTTTTAACTATGAAAATTCAATCCAACTCAAATAAAATGCATTCTCATCATCTGGTTCACATCCTACCTTTTATTCCCATAACCCATTGATGTGAGTCCCACTTATCATGGGTTCACATGATATCTCACAAATAACAATTCATGTAATAAAAGCATAAAATAGTAAATAACAATAATTATTATGTTTTTTTTGTAAGGATAATAATAATTATGTTATGCGAACATCTTAACTATCAAATTAATAAGAACAAAACACGTAACCACAGGAAGTACTTATATATTCATTACACAAGAGAACTACGTATATGTCCATAAATACTCTAAAGTTAACAAAATAGAAAACCCTCATAAATTTCTTTGATTACATTTGTCCATTTTCCATCATCCTTGGAAGGTACCTCCTCCTTTTGTTCACTCATTTGGCAATGATACCTCTTGTCTCCATAAGATTTCTATTGAGAATGATATCATAAAAAAAAATTAAAATTAAAAAAGAAGAAGATCAATTGAGATGATCAAATGTCTAAGTATGTCTTTATCAAATCTAGTAATGGATTCCAAAAGTAATAAAGAGGAGGAACATGGATGTCGATTGATTATTATAGCTATATATATGATGTTGTTGGCCACTGCCTCTATGGTCTTGTCAATTGCAACTTTCAACTACTTCCTTTTTCATCAAGTTGGGAGAGCTGGAATTTCTTCTTTGCTCACTTATTTTATATGGGAAGAAAACAATGTTTGCTAAGGGATAATTTAAGGAATTTGATCATCAAATACGAATCCATCATCTCCTCCTAAATTTCCTAGACCCACATTCTCAGTTGAGGGTCAATATGGTAAAACATTTGTCTCAATGTTGTTTCTCTGTTCCATCATAGGTCTAATATCCTTGTTATATTTTTATCACTCCCCAATGACATAATCCTCTTCAAACACATCTTTCATCTGTTCATACAATAGATGATGATGATGATGATGATGATGATAATTATTATTATTATTATTATTATAAAAATCATTTTTCATAATATAAAAACTATGTTTTAAATATTATAATTTTCAACAACTATTGTTTCCCAAACATCATCCGCTACTTCAAGACAACTAATTTGTTGATTTCAACCAATCTTATTGATTTTCAACAATCCATGAACATCTATAGTTAATTTTTAGGATTTTGATCATGTTCTTAGTATTTTCCATATTAAGATTCAAGCCAAAAGCTATATTTACCTCTTTAATTGCAACATTTTATGTGTGTAACTTAAAATCATTATCGATTATTTGTCCCTCGTTAACTTGATGTTTGAGGTATTTAATCAAACACCTATCATTTTTTCTACTCCATGTGATATTTTTCCCTTTATTATTCCATTTACTAAATTGAGCTTGTGATTCCATTGTCATTTTGCCCTTAATCTAAGCAATTGTTTATGAAACAATATATTATTTATTAAATAACATTAGCAATAAAATGTCCATATTGAAAAACAATCATATAATAACATAAATTATATGATCTAAAATGATTTTTTTTTTACTAAAAAAAAAGAGAACAAACTAATATGAAAATGTATATCTTTACTCCAAAAAATAATATCATAATTTTCAAATCTAGAAGCACACTATAATAG